>JBBPMK010000206.1:0-38770 GCA_038090295.1 Boletus semigastroideus
CGCGATACGGATGAGGTCATCCACTCGCGAAATTGCATCGAGATGTTCTCCAGCCATGAATATAACGATAGCCTGGGAAGATATTACAGGAACAACCCATGCAAGACGGCAAAAACGCAGACCTTGACCAGAAGAAGAAACGTGGCATGGGATGACTGGGTGCGCGCGAACGCCATGTCAAAGGTGCGATATCCCTTGTCCTTTTCTCCCTTACAGACATATACCATACTCTTCGCAATGTAACCGATGATGGATGGTTGGATTTCGATGCTCTTGGTGAACGTTTGTTAGCATAAACATATTAGAGAGTGAACCACCACGCACCTTTTCAGCATCCTCAAGAGCCGTATCCCACTCTTGTAAACGAGCGCGCACAAGAGCCCGAGTGACGAATGCATGATAGGTTGGACTACGGGATGCGGTAATGTGTGCGGTCAATCCCGCCTCTGTTTCTGTGAGCTGATCCTGCTTCCACAGTTCGAGGGCGGCGGCGTCAACCTGAAAGTCTGATTCCTGAAAGGTGGGGTGTAGGGGAGATAATAGTATTGAATCCTAAACGAAATGAGAGTAAAGAGCAAGCCTCGAAACCAAGGGGACATGCTACCCACAGCGATGCCAAGAAAACACGAGAGTTTACAAGCTGGTTCCTAGAGTGCACAGTGGTGTCAGGGCTAGCCCCCAAAAGTGAGTGAATCCTACCGATTTGGAGCTAGCCACATCTCCCTGTGTGCAAAGCAACAAGAAATTTGTCCAGTAGCCTGAATCCAATGAAAACGGTACCCACAGCGAGTAAAGATCGACCCTCGAGGTCAATGTTTCCATGTGTCGCGGTTTTAACGGCGGGAGACACATTGCCACCTATTGTATGGGATAGATCGGACGTGGAAGAAGGTTCATGAGGCAGGTTTCCGATACTATAAAAATCGAAAGACGTCACAGGAGACAACGGGCGGGATACAGGAGAAAAAACTTACCCTCTTTGAAGGTATACGGCATCTGCGTGTGTTAAGCAACTAGATCAAGGAAGCAAAACCAAAAACACTTACTATCCTCAACAGTCATTCGGTAGTGTTTCGAGAGCACTTCCTCAAGACGACTGTCGCGAGAAAAATCTGCAAGTTCAAATAATCCCTATTATCTTTCAGTGAGATAAAGGTGTACACGAATACGTGACGAATGACAGACCATCTGAAGCATTTCGACCCATATACTATCGTGCGTGACCGCAATGATCGCAAGAGGCTTCTAATTAGGAATATGTAATGCAACAAGTGTACAGAGTTGGTTATTCGACGGACCTTCTTCAACATGTATCGATTGATCAAATCACCAGGATGGAAGATCTGTAACAGAGATTCATCAAGTGAGTCAAAGTAGCATCTAAGATTTGACAGGCAAACCTGAGATGGATCTGGCACACGATCAACTGTCATGCGAGTATCCTTGTAGAGTCGGGAAACATTTCCCCGAAAATCTTGTTCCACTGTATTATCTATGACATCCTCACTGCCAGACAATTGTGTCGACAGAGATTTGCGCCATAAAAGGTTCTTCATATGAGCACCCAACCCTCCGAATGTACCCTGTGGAGTCTCGACAGAAACTGTTTTCAGTATTAGTAAGTCATTCAACGTTATCCTGAAACCACGAATGAAGACCGTCTGGTTAACACCGCGGCGCCATTCTCCAGTAGTATAGGCTGGAATTTCATAAGGAGAACAGGGTCCAACACGTCCCCTGAAACCTTGTACGTTTGCCCAACGGTAAGCCTGCGCTACATTGCCTCGACGGATCGTCCCCACTGCAAATGTAAGGTGACGTTGGCCTTGAAGGGCGGGACCACGTGTTGCCCCAAGGGCCCAGGAACGTGCTTTATGAAACCCGGTGATGAGATAGAGGGAATTGTTATCCATGTTGAGGCGGCCTGCCGTGTTCGGGTCGGAAGCACATTCGTACCAATGCACTCCATGCCTAATTGCTTCCTGCAGAAATATTTCCTCATTCCTGAGATCGCAGCTTTCAGCGCCTTGTGGTAGAATGAGGATGCCTCCGTCTTCAGTTGACAAGCTAAATTCATAACGGACCCTTCAATAGCTCAAGTAAATCTCTTTCTGAGTTCTCGAGTTTCATGGAGAAGCAACACACCTGGATGGTTCTTGGTCGAGGCTATCGTCAACGTGTTCGGACATGAGTTGTATGGAGTCGCTCGGGATGACGCATTGGGTAGGCAAGACGTCGGGCTGAGTTTCGAGATCTCTTTGCGGGACGAGAGGAACGGGCGTAAAGTCCCTTCGAACGCGCTCTGGATATGGTTGCTCGTTGCGCTCAAGAGTAATGTTGAGCAGCACGCCAAAGCTACCATCGTTTGGCGAGAGGATGCCAACGTCGCCTATCTTCAGTCCGTCTAGCTGATAACTTTCGCGAAGCTCGGTGTTGACTTGTGGAATCCATAATGGATATCCTTCAGGCCGTCCGAGCAGAGATCTAGAGTACACTTCGGGATGGTGGGAGGAGGACATGTCCGAGCGCTCACATTAGTGCCACGCTGTGAACAAGCATTCAAAATTCAATCACCGACAAGCAACTACAGGCTCAGTGGAATTTTAAGGTCTGCTACTGTTAGACTGTGGCATGCGAGCGATTTCAACTCAGAATTCATAGTCATGTATTTGAAGTATACACCCGCCTTCCGATCATTGCTAATTGATCCATCCTTCCCTTTATCATACGGGACTAGTACAGATTAATTTCATGGTGGGAAGGATATACAGTGGTTCTCAGCAACATAATACAGGAAATTCCAGTTGGCGAACCATTGACCTCCGGCGTTTTCGAAGAATTCTGAAGTCGGGCAAGACGATGATGGCAACAACTCAAGCACAGACGTTATGATTCATTATCCAGTGGGGGGGCACCACCAGGGGTTATTCAGTGATGCTTTACGTTTCGTTTGGAGAATTCCATGGTTGTGATATTTACAATGACTCCTAGTGTGTTTACTTCCCGCAGTGATTTTGGTTGTGGCTGTATCCACCCTTTGCTAATGGTTTTGTCATCACATACGTCATAGTCCTAGTGATATATAAGCCGGTCGAGTGAGGGTCCGCCTCCAAGTTTACCCTCCTCGTCTCTCGTCGCACCCTCTGTTCTAGACTACCGAATCTACTTGTCCTTCGGCTGTACGAACGCCCGGGTTAGGTCCTGAAAATGCCAGCCCATCCTTGCGTTCACTCTCGAGCAAGGACTAGCACAATCTTGCCCGTTCAGCCTGAACGCACATAATGGTCGGGGTTCTTTACGTCTCCACGTGTGGCCCGTGAGCGAGGATCATCGTGCGTGTTTTTAATACCATTTCAAGCGACTCGGAGACAAGCATTTTGCGACATGTCCCATCAATTGATGCGACAATATAGGCTCAGATCTTGAATACAATAAGTATGCCTTCGATATAAAGCGGAGGTACTGGTATTTGCGTAACTGCTGACTCATAACGTTTTTAGGGTTGTTCGGTCCCGATCTGCGTACGCATGCGCGCAGCTGCCAGAGACGAACAGCATGTCCAGCAGTATTTATGCAAGGGTCAGACGGTAAAATTCTTCGACCCACTGCATACCAGCTCGCCATGCTGCGTTCCAAAGCACTTCTGTCGCTTCTTCTTGTCTGCTTGGCTTTCGTGCACGCAAGTCCCCTTGAGCGTAGTACCGGCAAGGCTACCCTCAACTTTGCCACGAGGATCAAAAACGTCGGCACGCGCAACGTCGCCGAAAACGACCGCGCTCGCGCCCAGGCTTTCAAAAACGCTAGCCATTTGGACAAATGCAATGGTGAAGTTGGCGTCACGAACACTGTGATGGACTACATTGCATCAGTTGGCATAGGCAGTCCCGCGACAGAGTGTACGTGGGTCAGCCCTTTCATTTGAGACACGCATGCTAAGTTGTTGTAGATACACTTTTGCTTGATACCGGAAGCTCCAATACCTGGGTCGGAGCTAGTAAGCCTTACGTCCCAACTAGCACTAGCAAGGGCACGGGCAACGCTGTCGTACGTCTCTCGTACTTTTCTGTTGTTTACATCAAACTCACAAGATGCTTAGTCTATCAATTACGGTACTGACAGCTTCTCTGGGGAGGAGTACACTGATACAGTCACGCTCGCTGCAGGTCTGGTTATCACAGGCCAATCTATAGGAGTTGCTAAGACCTTCAATGGCTTCAGCGGTATTGATGGAATCCTCGGTTTAGGTCCCACGGACCTTACTGAGGGTACGGTTAGCAACACGGAGACGGTCACTACCGTATCAGACAGTCTTTTTGCTCAAGGTACCATATCTGAGGAGGTCATTGGTATCCTCTTTGTGCCAGCAACCGAGTCTAATAGCGGGGGAACCATTACATTTGGTGCTGCTGGTGTCTCCCGGTGGACTACGTCCCCATCACAACAACCTCACCTGCGTCGGATTATTGGGGTATCGACCGGACGATCACATGGCGGCGTCGACATCCTGGCGGAGACGGCTGGTGTCATCGACACTGGCACTACTCTTATTCTCATTGCTACGGGTGAGCGACACGTTCGAATTGATCCACCAGCTCCTTGACCCCCCTCGTCTAACATCCAGATGCGTTTGATGTTTGATAAGTATAAGCAGCAAACAGGCGGTACCGTGGATCAGGCCACTGGGCTTCTCAAATAACAAGTCGCAATACGCCGAACTGAAACCGCTGACGTTCACCATTGGTGGCAAGCCCTACGACCTCTCGCCCAACGGCCAAATCTGGCCCCGTTCGCTCAACTCTGACATCGGTGGTACGCCTGATGATATATACCTCGTCGTCAACGACCTTGGTACGCCGTCTGGATCTGGATTTGACTTTGTTAATGGATACACATTCTTGTGCATGTTCCTTCTGTCCTTGTTTCATCGCGCTGGATCCATGATGGACTGACGCGTACGTGGCGGCGACTTGGATTGATTTTAGGGAACGCTACTATAGCGTTTTCGACACGACCCACGGCCGTGTTGGTTTGCGAGTACCCAGTATACCAACTCGAATAGTAACTAGAAATCGTTTGACTGGTACGTCAGCGTCATTTTTTTTCTTTTTCGTTTCGTCCGTCAAGTTGGACGCGGACCTTGGTTGTGTGTATAGCCAGCGAACATGGTGGGCTGGGGGTGCTTTCTGGAAGGACACAGCGGTATTTAAGACTGTACGTACATCTGTTTTCGATCGAGGGTTTGAATTCTTGGGAGCAACGGCCAGGCTGTCGCCCACACTCAAATATACATACCCCATTTCGATATAATCGTCGAAGTGCAATCACGCGCGGTATGACCTTGTCAAGCATGTGCACGATGAGCCTATCAGCTCAGGAGTCGATGCTCGTCCGAAACAAGTCACTCAAAACTGCACCTTCCGCTCAAGGCATTTACCACTCCGACAGGAGATCAGTAGTGATTCAACATGTACATCAGAGTACAAGTACAAGGTGTCGAACCCAATACCAATATAGTACAACGCAGCAGAAATACAATCAACATCGAGCAAGAACGATTGCCCAAGATATACACGATACAATCAAAGAAAATCATCTCTCGTCGTCAAAAAAATCACCAAAACAAAGATGAGGACACACCCAGAACATCAATACCAGACTCCGTGATCACATCGTGAACACGTTCAGTGACTTCCTTCTTATTTCCGGTCAAGAACACCGGATACCTGTTGTCCATACCAACGTTAGTTGTGATCTCGCACCATGCTCGAACGCCCAGCTGCGCACCTTGACTCCGACCAGCCCTTCTTTCGTCGATCATAACCCCCAAGTGCACATAGGGTAGTCGATCCGCTCGAGGTCGGTTTTGCCGCATGGTGGATCCCCAGCCGCGACCTGGCTCCACGCTGGTCCGAATCATCGTCGTCAAACGCACGGTGGACGTTAAAGTCGAGAACTTGGCGCGTGCTCTTGTACAATACGAACGCGGGGAGGAGCATCACGACCCACTGCCCGTGGACATACCTAGTAAAGGGAGGATGCATCAGCATCGACGCGCGAGGGCCATGACAGTCGACAATGTACAGCCACTGAAACATGCTCGCGTGGGGCAACATGCACGCGCGCGTCCCCAGTCTGACCATGGCACCTCTGCTATCGCCGTACGCGCGCCTCATCCATACCTGGACTTGGATTCACCTCTCCAACACTCGACACATCCTTGGGCAGGTTCTCGGCCCATCTACCGTGGGTAGATCCGGTCCTCGTTGGACGACAACAACCGGACGGAAAGGGACCGGTGTGTGCTCCTATGCTGAGCACGAGCACCTGGAGGTGCAGCTCGGATACCACGTGGTCGAACGATGATTGTCGTTGTGAAGAGTCGGCGTCATGGCAGCGAGGGTGATTCTATTGATCATGATGCATCGATGCAGATCTCATCGAGACCCGTTCTGGAAGGGATGTGGTTTAGAGTACGGGATTATCGATCAGCATCGTCGGGAGTAGAGCCGAGACTGGAGCAGCTACTAGGTACGAGGGCGCGAGAGCAAGTTTCTCCTCACTGCCACCTCCTTCGCTCAGGCAGCACCGTCGCCCACCCGCCTCACCCCCTCAGTTCCGGCAGTTGACATCGCTCAACTCATTCCTGCCTGACGCTTGACGCTCGTTCCCCCTCGGATGGCACCAAGCTGAATTGCGAGTGGCCCAACCCACCCTCACAGCCGCCGCATCCACAGTTCGGGCCAGCCAAAACCGTATGAATTTCGCCGAAGCCACACAACTCTCGGAAGCATTCACACATAAGTTACTTAGTCACTCAGTGTGTCTTGTCTCTAGCTGCATCTCATCGCTTCGTCTTTCGTCCGACACACGAGCGTGCGGATTCACGCAGAGGTGGGCTCACGTCACCTGTTGGGGTCGATTTGACGTACCAACTTAAAAACTATACTACTTATAGAATAGGCCAGGATCTTGAATACTTAATATGCCTTGAACCGGAAACGAATGCCCATCAGACTCCGGAGAAGCACTGGAGTTGTGTAATTATAAGTTAACAACGTTTCAGGTTGTTCTGATGACTCAAAATGCAACGTAACGGTCCCACTCCATGCGCATGTGCACACTGACGAAACGGCATGTGTTCAACAGTATTTATTTGAGGGTCAGATGGTGGAATTTTTCAACCCAATAGTTTGCCATGTTCCGTTCCAAAGCACTCCTGTCATTCCTTCTTGTCTGCCTGGCTTCCGTGGACGCGAGTCCCCTTGAGCGTAGCACGGGCAAGGCTACTCTTAACTTTGCCAAGAGGGTCCAAACCATCGGCACGCGCAACGTCGCCGAAAACGACCGCGCTCGTGCCCAGTCTTTCAAAAACGCTGGCCATTTGGACAAACGCGACGGTGATATTAACATCGCAAACGGTTTGGTCCACTACACCGCATCAGTTGGCATAGGCAGTCCCGCAACGCAATGTACGTGGGTCAGCCCTTTCATTTGAGACACGCATGCTAAGTTATTGTAGATACACTTTTGCTCGATACCGGAAGCTCCAGTACCTGGGTCGGAGCTACTAAGAAATACGTCCCAACTAGCTCTAGTAAGGACACCGACAACACTTTCGTACGTCTCATTCTTTTCTCCTGTTTACACCAAACTTACAAAATGTTCAGTCTGTCAAATACGGTACTGGAGAAGTCTCTGGGGAGGAGTACACTGATACGGTCACGCTCGCTGCCGGTCTGGTTATCACAGCCCAGTCTATAGGAGTTGCCAAGAATTCCAGCGGCCTCGGAGATCTTGATGGGATCCTCGGCATAGGTCCCACTGGCCTTACTCGGGGTACGGTTAGCAACACGGAGACGGTCCCTACCGTACCAGACAGTCTTTTTGCTCAAGGTGCCATATCTGAGGAGGTCATTGGTATCCTCTTTGTGCCAGCATCCGAGTCTAATAGCGGAGGAACCATTACATTTGGTGCTGCTGGTGTCTCCCCGGTGGACTACGTCCCCATCACAACAACCTCACCTGCGTCGGATTATTGGGGTATCGACCAGAGGATCACATACGGCGGCGTCGATATCCTGGCGAAGACGGCTGGTATTGTTGACACTGGCACTACTCTTATTCTCATTGCTACGGGTGAGCGACACGTTCGAATTGATCTACCAGCTCGTTGATCTCTCTCATTCAATGTTTAGATGCGTTCAATACGTATAAGCAGCGCACAGGTGGTGTCTCGGATAAGGTCACTGGGCTTCTCAAAATAACCGAAGCGCAATACGCCGAACTGAAACCCCTGTCGTTCATCGTTGGCGGCAAGTCCTACGACCTGTCGCCCAACGGCCAAATCTGGCCCCGTTCGCTCAACTCTGCCATCGGTGGCACTGCTAACGGTATATACCTCATCGTCTCCGACATTGGCAATCCGTCTGGATCCGGACTCGACTTTATCAATGGGTACACATTCTTGTGCGTGTGCCTTGTTCGCTCGTTCGTTGCTGGCGCTGGGCCATGGACTGACGCGTACTTGGATCGATTTTCAGGGAACGCTTCTATAGCGTTTTCGACACGACCCACGGCCGTGTTGGTTTTGCGAGTACCCAGTATACCGGTTCGACCACCAACTAGAGTTGGCTACTCCTAGCCCGACGTCGTTCGACTGGCACCTCACCGCCATTTTTTTTGTTCGTTTCGTCCATCAAGTAGGACGTGGATCGGTTGGAGATCCACTCCGCCGTTACTATAAATACAACACTCATTACTACGTTTGCCTTTATCCACATCGCGTCACACTTGATGCGTAATATGTCTTTCAAGTGCAGTCGTGCGGCATGACTTGATTGAGCAGACGAATGCCGACAACTCAAAACGTGTAGTGGTCGAGCGCAATCGGAAACGGTCCCCTCATACAAAGGATCGGCCTCCCGTGCACGTAAGTCCATGGACAAGAACAGGGTGTATGCGGTTCTGGTTGAACGAGACGTGATGGCGTGAATGTACACGGGGCGACGGAAGCGTCGGATGAGTTTTTGGCGAGCCTCTCAGGCTCCAGTTGCGCAAGCCAGTATGATGTTGATAGTCGATGACCGTGATATGTCCGACTTTTGAGACTGAGGTTGTCCACTTGGCAAAGCACAGCACTTGGCACTTCAACGAGAGATCAGTAATGATTCAATCTGTGCGTATCATTTCGCTCGTGGTCGGAACTGTCGGGGGAACGAGGATGTAGTGAAAGGACGTGGTTTGTACAAGTAGTTAGTAGCGAGATGTGAAGTTGTTTGCGTAGGTTGGGCGAAAGCCCGACGGGCCTTCTGGCTCGAAACTGTCCCAAACCTGAGGGGAAAGGTGAGCTGTGATGGGCGGGCTGGGAAATCACAGTTCAGCTTTCCGAAACACAGGGTGATGAGTGTCAAGCGTCGAGCAAAGAATGCTTCCGGGCTTCCGAGCTTGTCAGGAATTCATTCGCTTGCTCGGAACCATGAGAGGGAGAGGCGGGTGGGTCGTGAAAAGAAGCGCAGGCGCTAGGCTGGAAGCGCTAGAAGAAGCGGCGAGGTGGCGAGAGGCAAGAAGCGAGCCGCCTCGCAGACTACACCCTGTGCCGCCTCGTATGACTCGGCTTACATAGGCTAACACATGTGCAGCAGAGTACAAGTACAAGGTGCCTAACTGGACCTAATGCCTGTATAGTACAGCGCAGCAGAGGTACAATCAACGGTGAGCAAGAACAAATGTCCAAGATACAGGACACAATCGAAGAAGATCATCTCGTATCGTGACCCAAAAACAAGACGAGAACACACTCCAAAACATCAATACTCATTCAACTCCCCGATCACATCGTGAACACGATCACTTCCTTCATGTCTCCGCTCAAGAACGCCGGGTACTGTTTCCCATACCAACGTCAGCTGTGTCCTCACATCACGCTCGAACACCAGCTACGCACCTTGACTCCGACCAGCCTTTCGTCGTCGATCATCACCCCCGAGTAAGTACCCTCCACCTCCCGACGCGCTTCGTGATACGGTAGCCCGCTCTCGACGGGGTCGACAAACAGGTTGGGCATGACGATGCGCGTGGAGTAGTCGATGCGCTCGAGGACGGTTTTGCCGCACGACGGATCTCCGTCCACGTTCCGGCTCCTCTCTTGACTCTGGTCCACGTCCTCGCCGAACGCACGGTGGATATTGAAGTCGAGCACTTGGAGCGTGCTCTTGTCCGATGCGAACGTGGGGAGGAGTATCACAACCCGCTGCCCATGAACATATCTAAAGAGGATGCATCAGCGTCGATGCGCTCAGGGCACGACTACCCACCTCAACCACTGAAACATGCCCACGTGGGGCAACATACGTGCATGCGTGCGTCCCCACTCTGACCATGGCACTTCTATCGCCGCACGCGCGCCGCCAACCGTATCCGTACCTGGACCTGGATTCACCACTGCATCGACCTTTTGGTTCGCACACGCACCCTTCTCCAAATACTTCTCCAACACTCGTTGGTGCAGAAACACACACATCCTTGGACGGGTTCTCGGCCCATTCGCCGTGGCCAAGTGCACATACTGAATCGTCAATACGTAGATCCGGTCCCCGTTGGACGACACAAAGGGCGTGGTGGGTGGACAGCCGGAGAGAAAAGGACCGGTGTGTGTCCCTATGCTGAGCACGCGCACCGAGAGGCGGATAGGCGGGAGTTGCAGCGATGCCACGTGGACGAACGAGGATTGATGTTGAGAAGAGTCGGTGTCAGCGTGATCGCACGTAAAGGTGAAGAGCTCGAGGGAGCCGTTACCGTCGCCTGTCGTCACAAACAGCGCACGGCTATTGATAAACGAAAAGTCCCATGTGCTAACTGGGAGGTTGCAGGTGGCTCGATCCTAGGCACGAGTCACTCAGTACTATTATGATATGTAGACCGTTAATGGACATACCACGACCATATTTCCAGACTTCCAATTCCATACTGTAATCCGAGGTCGTGAGGGATCAACACAGTACATGATCCCCACGACGTCGTCGACGATTTGGACGAAAACACTCGTGACGGGGTATAGGATGGGGGTGCACAATATCGGCACTCTGGACTTTGGATGGGGAAGATTCGTCGACATCGTCCGAACGTGCAACTCGAGCACACCAGGATAGACTACCGCCATTGGCCTATTCATCGTTGAGCGTATAGAAAGCGAGGACGGGGGAAAGACACACAGCATAGCATCACCTCCACCTTTGAACATCACGATCAAATCCTGTGACGGATCCATTGCAAAATCGCGCGTTGGAATCCCCAGATCGTCTCGTACGAATGTATGCCCAGGGTCGTGCGTTCCTGGGAGCCACGTTGCAGACATGGCGCGCGAGCCGGGGAGGTGGATCGAGTCGTGTTCCTCGTGTTCTTCGCCAACTGTGGTGTTCCCGGTGGTCACAAATGCGGGCCAACTGTTCACTGCACTCCCGAACCCACCCTGAATAGTCGGCCCCCTGGTCTTGCGCACGGTCGGCTGGGTCTTGCAGAAGACACCACCGACAAGCTCGTACGCGCAACAAGGCCCAGGTATTGGGACTGTCACGCAGCGCGTCCAGCTCAGTGTCGACCATGATTTTCTGAGTTGACGGAGACGGGTAAGACGATCGGATATCGTCGGACGTGTGACGAGCTGAGTTGAAAACGTTTGCGTGTGAGTGGAAGTCTGACTTTGAGTTTGAGCCTGAGAGAACGGGTGGGATAGCAGAACCCTGTCGATCATCCCATCCCGCGCGAGTTCGATCCGGTACTGCAGTTCGAGAGAGGCATCAATAACGTCTCGCAGTTGTCGACACACCTACACGTCGCCCAAGCCGTCAGTCGACCTCGCTCAATAAAAAGGCAGAAAGCGACGCAACTAGACGACACGAAACGACCGTCGGACAGGATACAACGACACATATCGCCGTGAGAAGCTCTGGGGGAAGATCAACGAGCGAGGTACCGCCACGGCCACACTGGACGAGCTCCAATGGGGTGGTCATCGATGGCGATGATGGTAGTCGATGTGGAACAAGGGCAAATGCGTGATCACCACGAGGCGAAGTCATGTACTGAAATTAGGGCCTCGTCTTCCAGCTAAACTTGGCCATGGCATGTACATCTCGCTCGTGCAACGTCTCTTTATATGTACCACAACTTGAAACGCGTCAACCGTTTCACACAGCGACCCTGAACGTTGGACGATCCTCAAAGTTGTCTGCGCCGTCGGCTCGGATCAACACACGAGCACTCTAGGCAGTAACTCACACATTCTTGGTCATAGAAAACCCATCTGTAGCACAAGAATATCCGGACTCAGAGTCTGCTTCGGAACTCAACTAACAGCCACGTTTACGCCACATATCCCCATCCATGGTGGGGGACCAAAACATCTTGACGCCTACCCATGCATGATGAAACCAACTGCGAGCGTGGGGACGTAGCTCTACTCACCGCTTCGCAAACTCACCCTCGGCATGTTCTAACTCTCTAACAACATCCACGTCCGTCTTGTGAGTTGCGATTTACCAAAGGAATTCTTGGAAAGATCTGCAAATGTGCCAAGCAAGGTAATAACTCGGTCGTGGCATGCTACTCGGCGATGCAAAGACGAGCACTCTGGAACATTTGTCGACTTTCTTGGTATATATCGTGGCCGCATTGTGCGCACCACGCGGCACTTTTCGGGGCTTACCAACCAATACCAACTTGAAATTTACGGGTGACAAGATACGGTAGTCGTACCCTCGATAAGTAATGGTGAGAGAAGTTTCATATCTCTGTTGACAGACGAACCACGAAGTCGGCGAATTGAATACGTAGGTATGAAGTTTGGAGTGGAAGACCCATTATGATACTCGAAGCGACGCAACTTACTACTCAAGTCGAGATGCCCGCGGCACCATCTTGATCCAGTAATGCTCATCTCATCATCTGAAGTGTGTAACACCGAGCAAAGTATAAACCATGAATCTTATGCGTCGGCGTTGAATGGCATGAAACTCATTGTTTCAGCTGATCCTGACGATGGCTGACTATGGCAGGTATTGTTACCAGGAGAACCTCATGCGTGTTGATCATGGGGTGATCCCGTGTCCCGCTGACTCGTTCCTGGTCCAGCATCATCTGACATGCCGAGCGTTGCGTGGACTGCCCCTTTGGATGCTGACAGTGACCACGACTGCGAGGTAATGGGTTCTCTCTTCTTTGCGAGGCAGTTTGTTGGTTTCACAGGTCGAGATCAGTCGAAGCCACAAGACCCCTGATATATATCGATTGTTGCGGTTCAAGCAAGGCTCACAGGGAGCACGAGGACGTACGAAAGGCCCTGGCAGGAGTTTAGCTTGCGGTCCTCACCTCTGCAGCTGGCGCACCTCTGTTTTCATAGCGCCAGATTAGCGTCGTTGCTGCTACCGCTGACGACACACCACCTTCCGGTGTCAGTTTTGACTACGCATATGCTCTGAATAGAACAACCTTTCATGAAAGTTGGGATGTAGCGTTCTGTTCATAACGTCGATCTACATATTGGTTATCTTGGAAAGTATTGCGAGATGGCCGAGCTGATTGTGCCCACAAGCTCTGTTGTCTTTTCTGAGCGAGGTATCCCGCCAGTGGCAACGAGATTGTGAATTGCGGGCCAGAGCGGTTACTTCAACTAAGACACAGGAGTCTGTTAACTGCATGTCGGATCTACTCATAGTTGGTTGTCCTGTGCCGCCCACCTTTATCCAAATGAGAGAATGGTCTACATCGTGATGTATATAGCATGTCCGTCCAGGAAGATACGACCGAGAATCGGGAAACGCACGAATCATCACAAGACATGAACCATTGGCACGTAGTAGGGAAGACTTCTGGATTTCCAGCTCAGAAAAAGGAGTTAGAAGTGGCTGCGGTGCTCCGAGTCTGTGGTCAGAAATAAGAGTGTAAAGGCTACTGCCGCTACTCTAATGCGTGTCTTCTGCATCATTACTTCAGAGTCGTCAATCGCAGTTTGGAAAGGTGTAGGATGGAGACATACAACGGCGAAACAGCAACATCCGAAAAACCCGACAGAATCAGATCTCAAGCATGGCGTCTGTTAGCCCAGATAATAAGTTGATATCCTTATGATGAACAAGGGGACGCGGCCAGTACTGGAAAGAATTTGCAACGTACGGAATTCTTGTTCTGCCACCATATAATTGTAGAACGTCCAGGGATTCCACCATCGTCAACCGCCAATCACAGAACGGGACCCAATGAACTATATCGCAGAGGCGAGATGAATCACTTCATCATCGCCAAAGGTCGCGAACTCGCGCCACGCAAATTCTGGGTTCAAAAGCACAGTTGAGAGGATGAACAACACATCTCCACCTTCCAGCACAGCACCGGGCGAATCGTTGGTGTCCGTAGGCTCAGTGGAGTTTGAAAACCGTTCATGGTGCTGAAAATCGTACCCTTCTGCGATCTGCGAGCACTAAAGAAGCGGAAGGCGGTTGGATATGAGAAGACCTAGTATACATGGCCAGCCACTGAAACCGCGATGCATTGGACGACGCTTCAAGGACCGGCTGATCCCGGGCGATCCCTGTTGGTTACATAATCAGTCCGGCACCTCTGTCCCTCTACCCCTGCCAGGTTCTAGTTTCGTCAACTTCCCAGTTCCTATCGACAAACGCAAAAGCTCAGTACACTGAAATGTCCACATCCCACGCTGGACGCAAAACATCAATCCTGCCGCCTTCGTTTTTCGTCCTGAACTGCACCTCTCAGAATTTTGGGATACGTTGTAGACGTCTTCCTCGGAGAGGAACGTCGTGTCGACTTGTGAATGTATTACTGCTATCATACCTTCTGTTATGCATGTGTCGCTCGTCGACTATTCCTCCAACAGTTCACGATGCTGGGGTTTATGCAGCCATCGCCTCTTACTGTGTCCCGTCGAGTTCAACTGCTGATTATGTGGGCTAATAGAGTCGCAGCGCGTAAAGTGTCATCAACATCGTGCCACGGACTACAATGAGTCTCGTCAGATCCGGGTGGTGCGGGTCTCCTAGCCCTCGCTAACCTGGTCATCTGTCCCTCGTTGCGGTGGTAGAAAGTCGATCTTGTGATGTGAGCTTCAACCCTCATCGACACAAGGTCATCGTTGGGCGGCGTCATCAAATCTGTTTCGTCTTGGACGGTCGTGTCTACCCCCGTTTCTCCTTCACGACTGTGGTGCGCTTCCTTCCGGAACACATGCAGAGACCATGACACACGTCGAGGTGACTCTATGTCGTCACCTTTTAATACAGCGGGCCGTGGCACTTTGTATCTGCGTGTTCCGGAAAGTGTCGTAACCGTTGTGGGGTCATGGCTTGCACCTGGCGTCGAGCACATTAACATTGGGAGAAAAGCCGTCTCTGTTGGGGTTCAAAAGTATCGTACGTATCTATGTGGTAACAGATACAAATAGAAAGCACTCGCCGTCAGCGAGACAGGTAAATCAACTGATTGTGGTATATGGTCGTGCAGTAGTATATAGTGTGTCGTAGCGAGCCATCGAGGCTTGGATCCAGAAAGATCATGGAGGATTAGTACACGCCGGTATAGGACGTCCGTATTATCATGCGTGCCAGAAGAATATGGAATGAAATTTGGTCTTCTCAGGCTTGATTCCCATTTCGATGATGGCATGTGCCAGTTCGGTGACATCCTCAGCACTTTGGTCACCGATTTTTCGAAGTTTGAGGACATTCAGACGTTTCTGCTTCATCAAGGTGGCACATTCAGCGTGGAGGTTACCAACGTGACGCTTCAACGCGTCCCTGCGAGATAGCCTGAACGCATTGGGATGAGAAAATACAAGGGATAAGGAGCAAACACGGGCTCACGGGTCACACTCAAACCCAAGAATGGCACAGATCCTGCAGTAATAAATGTCTGTGTGCAGTTTATCGTGCCCTTTGTGGACCCAGCACGCAGGCTTGCATTTGTCACACCAATATAGTTTGGAGGGCTTCTGTGGTCAAATCGTGAGCTGCTGAAACGCTTCTAATAAATTTGAACTACTTTTTTGGTACTCTTCTCTGCCTCGCAATGTTTCTTCGTTGTTGTAGTCTTCTTCGTCGTTGTATCCCTGTTCGAGCCTTTGGAACCACGGTTGTTCTTGAGCCGTTTACACGGGGAAGTAGGATGAGCGTGGATGTGGGCCGGTTCAGGGAGTTCAATTTGCGGGAAGCTTTGAAGGCTTTGCCGTGGACCAAGCGTAGCCGAAACCATCTGTGGCTGCTCGCAGTCAACGTGGGGCGAGCCAGCTTGACCATGACAATTGTGGTCTGGTGACCGAAGGTGGCTAGTAGTAGCGTCGCTCAGGTTAACGCTAGGAAAATGGTAGTACGGCGACTGTAGCATGGGACTCGGCGTCGTCGCATACGAGGGAGAGAATGTGGGGTCATAACCTTGATAGTCAGAGGCACCGGCGTAGAAGTCCTGAAAGTGCGAAGGATGTGCGGAAGACGTGTAGTAATTCATGGGGAGGCCTGCCACAGGAGAGAAGCCGACTTCATCATTGTTGTTTGTGGGGATGTGATTCTCACTCCCGCCATACCCGTCTTGCGGGAGGTTCGCTGGGGGGGTTAGGCCAGTCTGGATGCCGGAAGAGTGTGTATACTGAACGGGCAAAGGAGGGGTAGAGCCGAAGAGGTTCTCTGCGTAGTGGTAGTTCGGCATCCCACATCGGGGAGAAATGTGATCTTCGCCACAGTAGTTCTCTACGGATGGCGCCAAGGTCCCATCAAACGTTGGTGCTAAAAATGTGAAGTTCGGCGTTAGAGTCGTTGCAAAGGTGATGGGATGGTGTGTTGACCTTGATACTCCTGGTAAAGACTACCGTAGGGACCTGCGGAGCCTGGGGAAGACCCAGAGAGCACAGGATCTGACAGCGCGGTGGATGGGGGATAAAAGAAGTTCGCCACCGTTGAATAAAATTGTTGATAGGATTTGACGGACGCGTCCGTGCCTTCATCAACTTGTGGCACGTCCCAGTACATTGATTTGACGCCAGGAGGAGGCAGTTCAACCATGATGAATACGATGTAGGTCGAGGTGAAGGATGGGTCGAAAGGGATACGAACCGAATTTATAGGCAATAGTTACCATCTGGAACAAACATTTGTGGTCCCCCCCTACTGAATTCCAGGAACGATATCTGGATCTGAGTCCGCAGCACAGCAAGTTTGTGGAAATCAAAAACGCGTCGTAACCGGCACCATTCAAGCTAAAGCGCCGTCACGATAAAAAAGGAAACCAAAGAAACAAGGACCTACAAAGAACGATTCTCCGGAAGCACGCGATTCTGTCGCTTTGACATGGAGCCGGCAAATTATCTCATTATGCTTCCATCGACAGATCGCGCGCTCATGTTTCCAGATCGTTACGGCGTGCAAAATAGGACCGAATGAAATCAGGAGATCCATGATAATACATCGGCAGATTTCTTGACAACGACAACATCCTGAACGATCGGTGGAAGGTGTTCATGTACGTCGTGCTCAAAGACAAGATCATCTCGAGGTTGTCGCTTTGGTAACTTCCGACGTCCGGACGTTCGACAAGCTGATATTTGATACAACGATGGTCCATTCCAGATGTGTTGGGACGACGTCCCCGGACTCCCGCAGATAGAGGATAACCCCAGAGGAGTAGGGAGGTTGTAATTAGGTACATGACTTTGGGGCCAAACTGAAAATGCTATTCTTTGGTAAGTTACTCAATAAGGGGATGGATTTACGAAAGTTCACACACTGCTTTTTGCAAATGATAAGGACGCCGGAATAACATCGGCATCGCTCCTGATCTCCACCATTGGACCGACGGCTCGTCTCGTACCACATGCATCTCCGACTACTTGGATAGATAAGCAACTTCCAATATATCCTGAACGGCACGTACCTCGGTTGGTATGGATTATCTGTGGCCGATGACCACTCTTCTCCGTGGTCGCAAGTACTTCCACATGTCCGCCGAATGGCCGGAGCTCAGACTAAGGATGATCTGGGTCGTTATCAAACTGAGCCAACAGGGACGTGAATTTTTGTTGAACCAAGCGACATACCTGCCAAGCCACGACTGTCGGCTCATGAAATCGTCAGGAGAACAAAGTCCTAACAGATTCTTCGGGCTCAACGGATAGGCCCAGAAGTTGGGACGAGGCGTGCTGGAGCAGGGGGGAAAGAGAGACAGATATCCACAATAAGCCAGGGAATATATAGTCTTGTACGGTGGACCATGTCTCACTCACCGGCCATTTGTGAAAAACCTGAGAATCCGGTAGAATTGAAGGACTAACCTCGAACAAGAGCCTCCTATCTGAATAATCTCACTATACCTGGTTCAACTGTGCCGTAGGAATCTAGTGTATCATTTGATCGCCATCCGCATCGAACGACGAGCAGTCTCATCATTGTATTTCTTTTTCCACGTGCTGAAGGCGCTGTTATAGGTACCGAGGTGTCAAAAGCCCCCGTCTCAGCTGAGACTCAGACTCAGTGACTCAGAGCTGGTTCGATATCCACCGGGTATGTCATTTGGCCAAAAGAAAAGTAATGGCCTATTATCCGAACGTAAGTCTGACCTGCCAGTACATTTATTCTTGCAAGTATCCAGTAGCAACCAAGAGAAGACTGGTCACCGACTTGGGGCAATAGTATGGGCGGGAAAGAAACCATAATTGGACTAGCCAAAGTATGTTTTGTTCCGGATGAATTGCAATTTACTTATCAATTCATCCTTGGAGACGCACAGCATGCGGAACGATTTGCCAGCGGCGTCGACTCAACCCCAATTACATACCGTCCCTGGCCGCGGATATTCATGGGTTATGAAAGCCGGAGTCAAAGCTTGGGGCGGGCCAAAGCAAACTTGTGTCAAAGCGCACAAATATACCCTTATTCGTCCGCGCGTCGGGACCAACGTTACAGTACATTCGATAAAATGCTGTCCTTGAACATCTTTTCCAACGCGTACCCCCCTCTCAATCGTCTATCCGTAGACTGCTCGCGAACGGCGATCTTCTTGTTTTCAGGATGGACGCGCGGGCGGGTCTTCCAGATCACCTATATCTCGATTTGGTCCTTTGCCGTTGCAAGGAAACGCATGGACACAGTAACCTGTCAGCCCAAATATACTTGTGTCGTCGGTGGGCCAAAGCGGCATCGCTTTCTTCCGGAACACCGTCTGTTCTGGCTCCACATGTTGTTTTATTTTACCTCACCCGACACGTCTGCGATTTCCAGAGAGTTGCTGCGACACAGGGTGAGGGTTTCCGACATTCAGGAGGGGTGTTTGATGACGGGGGCGACGATGCTTCAGTCCAAACCGTAAGTTTATCTGGTGCGCTGGTGTTTGCCAATGGTGATAATGTATCGTTGGTCCAGCGGACCGTGTCTCAACCATGTTTTTTCTGACAGGGCCTTCTGTGTCGTCAAAGGTACTTTCGTCGTGCCAGCTGCGGGCGATGCTTTGGGTATCGGCGGCGGAGGCAGGTGCGATTCAAATAATCTTATCGATGCGAGCGTACAGCTCACCCTCAGCGAGAACAGTCCTTATATCCGTGATGGAACGTTCACTCGAGCATCTCGCACTCACTCCATCCTCATCGTCGTTTCCACGTTCGGCCGCGGTCGGGCCCTCGCACCGACTTCATTGAAAACGTCCCAATCGCGACTCGGACAGAGGGCCACCATCGCACGTCTTTCGACGTGATAACTGGCTCTCTCTTTTGATCAGCACACGATTTATCGAGCGTGATGGCAACCCTCTCTTCCCGTCGTCAATTTGGCGCGGTCGCCCCCACAAATGCCGCAATGCTCGGTTCAGGTTACGGAAGCTACTGTCCTCGGGATGCCAGCGTTGTCTATCGCTCGGACGAATAGTGCCAGCAGCTGTCCAAAAGCAGTCGTCGTGTCGGTGGACACGATCGAATAGACCACGAGGCAATAGCATAGACACTGACCATGGAATGCTGTAAACGGTCTTTTGCTCCCAACAATGAAATTATCGACGCCGTATCACAACGAAAATGGTATTTGAACTGAGGGATCAGCTACAATATGTTTACAGGAAATATGAGAAATACAAGCATAACATCGATCGAGGATATCCCAGAGCTACGCACCGAGATGAATATACAAAATCCGTTGATCTAATGGTATATCTACAGTCTTCATCGTCTCGTTCAGAGCGAACGCCGCGCGGGTATAATCCAGACGACCCGACGCGTCCACCACATGCGTGTAGAACGTCGACGTGATCTTGTCCGTCTCACCGTCATCCACCGCCCACATCGTCCCAATCACCGAACGGAACCCGATGAACTGCATCGCCGACGCGAGGTGAATCACCTCGTCGGGAGACTCCTCGTCACCGACGGTCGTGTGACATGCCGAGAGGTACGCAAACTCGGGGTTCTTCAAATCGCACCCGATGATCCGTTGAATCGTAAAATGCCCGTCGTGGAGCGCAAACGCCGACGCGAACGGTTGTGTTCGATTCGGGAGGCCGTGGCAAGCAAAGTGGACCCACTCGTTATCGCCGAGTTCTTCGACGACCCTGGATATGCAAGACGCCTCTCCCTCTATGCGCATGAATGTGGCGGTATGGCCAACGAGCTGACCAATGTTAGCCAGCTCTGCTCCCACTGAAGGTAGCTCCGTCTCATTGGGGGGATTACCTTGACCTATCGCAACAAAGCTCGTCTTGCGACTAGCAGGACTGGATAAGTCGTGCTGTCTAGCACGAATGAGGGCGGTCAGGGTTGGCGTATAGGACGAAATGTAGAGATCAGCGAGTTTGGGTTGACCCTTCCTGTAAGGACCAGCAGCATGCAAAGGCAGCTCTGAGAAATAGCCAGTGGGACACCACCAGATGCGTGACCGAGGACTATGGGTTGTACGAAGGAAATCGGCGATAGGCGAGACGATCTCATCCCAGAGTTTCCGCAAGAAGGCCGCGAGCTGTCTTGTCACGTTTGCCCTCGTTGCACGCGCACTCAGGGCACGGAGATCTCGTGATAAACCCTGAACGCTTTCTTGGGTGATCTGTAATGGAATATGTACTGGGTCACGATCGAGCATGACGACGAGCACATCGCAGCTATACATGCTTGCGTTGACGATGATAACAGGCCCCCCGCTGGCTGCCTGTCGGAGATCCGAGAAGAGCGAAGGAAGAAGGAAGCGTGAGAGACCAGGTAATTGGCGAATACTAGTGACAACTCTTTGCATCTCGAGGTTTAGATGACAAACCCGCTCATGCTGACTCGGGCCAGGCGAATAAAATGCAGCGTGGATCTGCGAGGCTAGACGCATGAAGTTATCTGCCAATTCCTTTCCTGGGATGCCAGACGCGATGACATCATCTAGGGGAAAACGGAGGCGGGTGAGTTGGCTCCAAAAGACGCCACGTCCCTGTTCCAGATGTTCGACCGCTTTGGCAGGCGAACCATTTCTGAGGCAAGCCGAGAATGCATCCACAGCAAGCGAGGAAGACAACTTTCTGAGGACAGGAAGATTCTGCGGCAATGACGGCAGGGTGGCAAGATGTCGAATAAGTAACCGAAGGGATGTTTCATAGGCGAGAAGCGTCGTTGGATGACGGAGATCTTCAGACACACGGATCCATGCCTTAGCAGCAGAAAGGTCGTTAAAAGAGACAATCTGGACATGCGCAAGCTGAGCATAAAGACCAAATAGTTCTTCCTTGTCCTCTAAGCACTTCGACCTTTTGAACCGATCGTGGAGGTAGTTTGCAAGGTTGTCCAATGCTCTTGACCGATCAGGGTGTCCACTTGCACAAAGGACAATGGCTTCTCGGGAGAGGGAAATGGCTTCGTCAAGATCCTCCGCGTTCATGAGCCGGTTGTGCCTTGTGGAGAGATCGACTGCAAGGTTGTTCAACGATGATAACCGATCTGGGTTCCCTTTGGGACAAAGAGAAAGAGCTTCTCGACCGAGGGCGATGGCCTCGTGGAGATCCTCCACGACCTTGAGCTCGTCGTACCGGGATGAGAGATGAAGTGAAAGGTTGCTCAACGACGATGATCGATCAGGGTGCCCTTTTGGTCGAAGATAAAGAGTTTCTTTACCGAGATGAATAGCCTCGTTGAGGTCTTCCGTAATCCCGAACTGGTTATACCGGGTGGAGAGACGAGCAGCTAGGTTGTTCAACGACATCGACCGATGAGGATGTCCTTTTGGGCGCAGACCAAGAGCTTCTCGGCTAAGAATGATAGCTTCATCCAGGTCCTCCATGATCCCTAGTTCCTTATAACGAGTGGAGAGACGAACTGCAAGATTGTTCAATGACATTGAACGATCAGGGTGTCCGTGTGGGCGAAGGCAAAGGGCTGCCCGGTCGAGGACAATGGTCTCATGGAGGTCCTCCATTATGCCAAGCTGCTTGTACCGGGTGAAAAGATGAACTGCGAGGTTGTTCAACGACATGGAGCGATCAGGGTGCCCTTCTGGTCTGAGGTCAAGGGCTTCCCGCCCAAGGACAACGGCCTCTTCCAGGTCTCCGATACCTCCAAGCTGGATGTAGCGATCACTGAGGTGAATTGCAAGCCAAGTCAAAGAGAAGGCTCGACCGGTGTCGCCGGGTTGGCAAAGTCCCAGTGCTTTGCGATCAAGCTTGATCGCCTTGTCGATGTGCTTGGTGTCCTCGCCTCGCTTAAACTTGTCAGCAAGAGAATCTGCCCATGAATGCAAATATTCGACTGCGAGAAACATGAGCCATGTACATTGGGAAAGAGACGTAATTACCTTTTGAATTCATTCTTGCTCATGGACTACAACTTGAATGCTGAAGCGCTCAAGTTGGACAGCTCAGAAAGCGCTGGGCCCAGAAAAGTAAGTAATGTTCAGTTTCTCCCATCCGAATGCCGTATGGTACGTGGTTCTGGGAACTTCCATTCAGCCATCGTACCTGTGGCATCCCAATAACTTACTGACCTGGATTCATGATGAGGGCACGGAATTAACGGTTTTAGGCTCCTAGCGCGCCTGCAGGGAGCGATAACCGACTTCTGTCGTTAATCGTACACTAGCCTAGTGGGTGCGAAAGCCCGCAACAACTTGATTGTACGTCGTGTCGAAATCGTACCATTGATTCTTTTGTCTTGTTTCACCTTGACTTTTTTCCTTTTTGTATCAATTCTTGAAGACAGTTATTCATCGAACTCAATATACTCGGCGACGTCGGTGATCGTCATCAGCTCCGAGCATGTCATAGACGACTCAGCCATCTACATCCCCCGTAGGCGTTGGCAAGTACCCAGACACTCAGCATCTTAAACTTCAGGTCCTTCTTGTCTCCTGCTCCAAGATCTCGCCCTCGCTCGGGCTGACTGATTTCAAGACCCTCGTGTGCTTAAAACGCTTCCTCGGGCAAACCTTTTTCTATTCGAGCTTGAACGACGTGTGGAGGAAGTAGTCAAGGAGTCAAGTCTTTACAACGACTTGCACGACCGTACGGTGATATTCAGCGAGAGCGGCGTGTTTACATCAATTGCTTTGGTGAGCATTCTTGTGCCGTCTTAGTTGTAGCGCGCTCACGTATCTGTGGCAAACGAGGGGGTGAAGAAAGTGGGGCTCTGCTTGTCATTCCCCCCATGCATACAGTCTACGTTGGTACAAGAACACTGCAATGAATTGCATTCCTACATGCCTTTCCGTGTCCTGGCCTGACCATATGCTTGAAACACGAGAGTCTTTACGACGGACGAGACGAGCTGTCGGTCGAGGACGATCATAAACGTATGTATACAAGCTATACGTCTATCCGTTCACCTTTGGACATCGCACTCCTTCTCTCTCCTTATCATGCAAACGGACGACACTGTTATATGGCCTCAGATTGTTCTGCGTTTCGTCGTCGTCGACGCGGATAATCTCACAATGAGATGCCCACCTTTTGTATCCACAGCGCGCGAGCAATGAATTATTGACTTGGACGCCAGATGCAACGAAGAAAGGACTCGCTCGGAGGGGGATGCCAGTCCAACGCGACCCACATCTGCTCTCTGTGCTTCTCCATCATCGAAATGCAAGTAACTCAAAGCAGGTAACGAGGAGATTCCATTGAAATCAAGGCCGTCAGCATTGCCACGTAAATGAATGACATTGACAGAACTGACTCGTTATGCGGATGAGTTGACGTCCGTTACGAGCGAGGCCTTCCTGACAATGCACTTGATCACCATTGGTCGCCTCGTTAGATGTGTAAAACGAGACAAACACGGCTACTCGGGCCTCAGGACCTAGTATGCCACTCCAAAATCCAGAGATTATGCCATCGTACTCATTTCCTCCCCTGATCCAAACCATCTGCTGATCTCCGTTGTACCCATTCATAGTCTTGCGTTTCCTCTGCTATATCTGTGGGCACGACCAACGCGATCCATAGTTGTTTAGAATGATGGGTTCCACGACGGATTGTAGGTCAGAGGACATTTTCTCACTGAACACGGCCGGTAAGTAAGGATCCCAATATCGTGGTCACGGTGTACTAGCAGATCGGACATGCCACATGTACAATTACGAACGACGTGTAGCCGGCGAAGCTCTGCCATCTCTATTGACGGGCGCATTGCAGGGATGCGGGGGTATTTATTACCTACGACGTGTATCTGAATCAAGTTCAGATTGGTTCCGAACTAGATAACGATTCGAGCGATTCGATCCCAGCACACGGGCCCGGCGAGTCGTACCGCGAACAATGAATCACTCGAGCATGGTTCAAGAGAACCGATTAGCACGGTGACCATCGTCCAGATCGTCGATGCGCGTTGGTCTGCGGGACTCCAACTTCAGTCTCGGTGAAGCTCCCGATGGCACTCAAGCTCAGCCCCAGAGCATTTGGAGCCCTCAGTCATCCGAGTTTACCACCTGTGATAGTGAAAACAGCCTAGTGGTAGTATACATACCGTTCTCGAAATCTCGACATGTTCCTGTCTGCAACGAATGGGTTTTTGACGACAATCACTGTCGATCCAATGAGAAACACGCGCACAGAATTCAGTTCATGTTTTTTAAAACAGTCCTCGCATGGTGGGAAAAAAAAAACAGCACCTTTTATTTGCGTAGCGTCATATAGTTTAGAACAAACACACAAACGCTCGAGCTCCAGGCAGGAGGGCCAGGTTATAGAGTCAAAAAAAAGGGGGGGAGGGGACAGAAAGAAAAAAGCGCGCGGTCATGGGGGGCCCGATGCAACGCGCCTGCAAAGGAACCCTGTAGGCCGCGCCGTGGGGGAGCATCAACATAAAAGAAAAGGGTATGGAGTAAACTCGGTGTCCCAAAAGGTATCAGTAACTTCCAGCGTTGCGCCGCGCGAAAGAGGACCACATTCGACAAGAAGGACATCGCACGAGTGAGAAAAAAGGACAGAAAACAACGCAAGAGAAAAAAAAATCGTTCCTATAAGACACGGACAAGAGATACAATTTTGGTTAACTTAGGACGACCAACGCTCAAACGTGACAGAAGGAACATGGCGGACGACGTCACCGTACGTTCAACCAACAAAGCCACCATAAGGATCAATGGATGCGTACGAATTTGTGTATCGCTTTTCAGAATCCAATGTGTGGCTGGCGCTGACGCGAGTCGCGCTGTTGGGTGACGAGTCTGGTGTAGGAGACGTCGGCGTATAGAGAGTTCTCATCGTGGTTCCACTGTAACGGAGAGTGCGGGCCGGGAAAGCAATCGGGGAGGTAGGAGGGGATACCATCTTGCGCGTGGCGTAGGCACGCAACATGTCATCGGGCGACATGACATTCTCGTGCATCGGTAGCATGCCAGAAGTCGGTGATGTGGGCAGAGCGGTAGGGTGGGCCGGGAAGGGAGGCATGGGGAGATCAACGGATGGCTTTTCTAGCGAAAGATAGTTGTCTCCAGCATCATCTTGTTCGTGGCCGGTGCTCACCACTATATACTTGATAAATATCATGCCGAGATTGGCATCAAATACACTTACGAGAGAGCGAAGGCAAAATGTCTTCCATATTGGCATGCGATTCCGCGTTGTCGCCTTCCAGATGGGCTCTGATATCTTCAAGGGTCAAGTCGAGTGCGCCCATAGTCTGGGTAGGCGACATGTCACCAGTGTCGTTGCGAACTGGATAAGCAGGGATCGGAAGGGGAGGAACAATCGAAGACGCGCGAGACGAGCGGAAAGCACGACTAGTAACCGTAGAACGCCGAGATTCCATAGACGGGCGAACGTCAGCCGCAAAGGAGACCCTAGAGACACGCTCGCCAAAGGCGGAAGTACGGACCCCAGGACGAAGTTGGGCCATCTGAGGCACGTCGAGAGAGAGTTTCCCAATGCTCGCTGAGTCGCCTTCGACAGCCATTGTGCTGGCTGGGCGAATCGCGCCAAAAGTGAATGCGGACGAGCGGTTTCCCGTGCTCCCGACGGCAATGCTGTTGCGAATGGCAGCAGTCGCACCGGCAGCACTGATCGACTTCCAGTCGCTGGAGATGGTCGACATGCGTTTGTCGACCACTTCGGAGAAGCGTTTGCGTTTCTCTTTGCCCTTGGCACGACTGATCCTAATATAGATGTATACGCCCAACGCGATGAAAAAGAGCGGAATGAGCAAGCCTGCCGCGATTTTTCCCTTGGAGAGAGACTTGTTGGTAGGGAAATTGTTGACATGGGTGACGGTGTTTCCCCCGTTCGAGTTGGAACCGGAGCCAGACGAAGAGGTGGATGTGACAGTGAAAACAGGACCAGCAGGGAAAGGACTGAGGAAAGGTTGTGTGCCAGAGGTGACGATCGAGAACTGAAGGGGGATCGAGGACGAGGCGTTCCACCATTTAAGGTCGAGGGTGGTCTCGTAACTACCCAGAGCATAGTTGACGTCCTGCCATTCGTGAATACGGCTGTTGGCGAGAGTGGGAGCGATGAGATAGATATCGACGGCCGACGTGTCAGTCAAGCAAGATGTGTCCCAGGTAATATTGACGGGGTTGGCGCTTTTTATGGTCATCCCCGTGGTCGGGTTGGTGTAGAACCCGCCAGTAGAGCAAGCTAGGAAACAACCCGTCACGACCGCAAGGCAAAGATTGGAGATGGATTACACACAAGTGCGCTTGTGAAGGGCACGGTGAGCGCCCGCGTGTCCGACACGGACATGGCTGAACCCTCTCTTTGTCATATGGGCAGATACGCGATCAGAAACGTGTGTCTAGAGGTCAGAAAACCAGTTTGTCAAATAAAATAAAATAAAGAACGGCTCCGCGACAGAAGGCGGTCTGGAGGGAAGGAAAGGCGTGAAAAGGAGAGTATAAATGGGGACTCTGCTGGACGACGACGACGACGGGGAGACGACAACAACCTCATTCGAACTCAGCCGCATCTCTCACAACGTGACCCCAGTCACCACCGCTTCCTCCAATCAGATCACAGCAGCGTCGTCAGGGAAAACGTCTCATGTGAGCATTTAAAACAAGGTACAGATACAAAGCAGGTAACATAGTCAGTCATGTAGATGTCACTAACCTCTGAATCTCTTGAGTATTCTTGATCTAAAAGTCGATCAGATACTTTGTACCGCTCCCAGAGTACATACTACAACACTCACCTTCCAGTTGTGGAAACTCGCTGCTCTAATATAACCCGACAATGCCTCGTCAGGGGTGTATGCCCTGCACCCCATGAGTCAATGGACAAGCGGGGCAGGCAGACGACGTACCTGTCCCAGTCATGTTGTAGTCGGGCGGGGAACGGCGACGTGGATTCCATCGCGAGCTTGATTTGCATCAACACCGCAGACACGCTAGAGAGACAATCAAATTGAATGCAAGTCCTCGTCGTCCACGGATCAGACCTACCAGTAGCTCGGCAGCCAGCCTTGAAATCAAAATCAGAACTGTTTCATACAAGCGGAGCGTTTTGGACGTACCATCCGAAGTGAGTAGATCCATACAGATCGAACCTCCTGGGGAGTCACAGTTGTCACAGGTGAAGTGTCTCAACGCAGTCAACTCACCGATCGTAACATGGCCACCACCTCCCTATACACGCATTAGACTTCAACGCATCCCACTCAAGTGCAAGACATACCTGCGAGAACGGCCGGAACCTAGGGCGAATGACACGGAAGAATGGCGGCCCATAGGGGAAGCTCGGCGGGAACCGAATCTCCATCGCAATCGAGGTGATACCTCTGCAGTGGTCGTCAGGCAACATCCTCGCAGCCAAACGTCCAAAACGACCTACTTTGACTTCATGTCTTTCGCAATCGGGAGCCCAGGGTCGAACGAGTGGAGCTCTACCAACCACTGATACAGGTTATCTTCATTGTGTTGAGGGGGCATATACCACCCCAGCGACCCCAAGTCACCCCTCTCCATCGCCACTTTTTGCTCACGCATCATTGCTCTAAACTCTCTTTTCAGTGCTACAGACGCAGTCACCGAAGACTGTGTTGGAGGCGGAAGCAGCTCCTTTGCATTCTGCTCAATCCAATCGTCGTTCGGTATCCATACCACCACAGGACGAGTTTCCTTCTCACTTGAGGTACTTGGGGTTCCTGATCCAACAGGTTCCATAGCTTCGTCTGCCACCACTTCCACGTCACTTGAAGAAGTCAGGTTCGCTGCAGAGCCAGACGCTTTGGGCCCATCGAAAATGTCATGGTCTTCGTCCTCCAACACAATCTGCTTTCGCGCCGAAAGGCAAGCATCGACGAGCTTCTGAACTTGATGGGATGGTTGAGGAACCTGGATCTTGATCCCTGACATTGTCGTACAAAAGTTTGGCTCTTGAGTCAAATACATGCCGTCCTCCCGCTCGGTCGCAAGCGACTCATTCGACGGCGAATCATTCGGCAGCAGACAATTGGTATCGAGGAGGCTTTCTCCAGGCGTACGTGGAGCTTGAACAAGCAAGTAACGACTAGGAACTTGGTGAGCACTAAAATGATGAAGATGCAAGCGAAAATGAGCCAACCACATGATCCAGTCTGTTTTATCCACGACAAAGAACGGTGCCTCATTTACGAATTCCTTGCGCCGATTGGCGAGTTCTGCGAGGGTGCAGCATGCTGTGGGTTTTATTGCACTGTTTCCCCACACCGTCGACGATGGTCGAGCGTATCCACTTAGAGACACCGAAGCGTCCTGGGAAAAATAGACACCTGCAATCGTTTCTGTAAGTGTTCGAGCACAGAAGGAGAGAACACCAAATTCATACCATTTCCATAACTTCGTCCGTGTGCGATTCCCTTGAACCATAATCCATGTCGAATGATCTATCCGGCCACCGTCATGAACAACAATGTAGGTCAGGGGCTGCTGACATGACTTACGGAATGCCAGTTTTTGAGGGGAGAACCATGGAAGGCCTAACAGACCCTTATCGTCAGCGATGTCGATCACGTCAGGTAAAACCTTGTACTTGCAAATAGAACAGGATTGCTTCCCTGAGGCAGCGCACCGCGAAACTTCTTTTCCTTGTCGGGCGATCCAACCACAAAACGAAACTGTCGGTATCCGCCTAATGCGGTGCGTTTCATTTCCATGTTGCTCAGGCGATCCTCCGGCTCGGTCAACTCTTGGATATGGGAGGTGCATGAAGCAACACACCTACACCCACATTGAATTACTTCTCTTAGAATCAGAGAACAATGCGACACTTACCACCTGAGAACAGACCAAGCTGCAGGCAGAATATCAGGATCCATGTTGTTTACACGTGCTTTCATATAGCCTGCAGCAAATTGGCGCTGCAGATATTCCTTCATCTCCTTGATCTACGTCCGACTATAAGCCAGGAAGCCAACAAAATTTTGTTCCACAGCACTCACAGGAGGTAAAGTGGACAGTAAATTTCCTATAGCGACTTTCATCTGGCAAAAAAAATCAGCGATCTCATCGAGTGAGTTAACAAGCCCCAATTACCTGTGGTAGAGTCAGCGAATCAAACTCGCACAGACCATCCTCGTCTGCATTGACTTTGGCATTCGCCGGTGGCCGAACCCGCAGGCCCATACCACGTGGTAACGGTTCATCCAGCGCATCTTCGACGGCCGCAACGTATGCGAGAGAGACGAGCAGATCCACTGTTCCCGTATTGACGACGATTTCGCGCTATTCAGAAGACAATTGGAGTGGAAATATGCCTCAATTTACTTCATGTGCATACCTCGATGGATGGGCCAAGATTCAATGAATAGTATTGGAATACACAAAGCCCGGAGGAGCAGACGTATGGCCGGAGGGCATCATGTGTTCCAAGCTTTTTGTGACACACGACACAGTGCCGTGTCGAAAGCTAGTCGCAATCATCAACGTGGATCAGAGGAAGAATGGTGTAGAATATACCGCTAGTCGACGCAATAAGAAGACAAACGCAATTTTCAGAAGGTTCAATTCAGAACCGTTGTTGTCGACTGGGTCGCTCGGCAGAGTGTTCGACTTAGACAGCTGTTCTTCGTCTGATTCTGCCTTTTTCATTTCCTATACACATGTCAGAGACCGAAGATTATCGATATGGGAGGATGTAACCTTTTTCTTTTGCGGAAAAATGGTCGTAGGATCTTCTTGGGTTATTTCTATTTGCCATAACAGTTCCTCGGCAGCCGCCCAACCAAGGTTAAACTTCCGTCGAAGGTGCAGTAATCGAAATAACTGTTGATCGAGCAACGATTCGAGGGGAGTGCTCAGACTCATCCTTCGAAACGCGCCTTGAACGCAACACATCTACATTCAATCCGATAGAGAGTATTAGAACTCTACCTACCTGGATCGGCCTCGCTTTCAAGATCCATCGTGTCCGAGCCCGAAGTAGTATCATCCATGTTGTCTTCCTTGGTATTAATTTCGGTAGGGTTGAAGAAAAATTCGCGGAAAGCGTGTGTGGCATTGTCCCTAGAAGGTTTGTAGCTCTGCGTAAACCCGACCTTGAATTTAAGGTGTGTTCCTCCACGAACATGACTTGGAGAGAGCGTGCCGTCCTGTTCCAAAACAGGGTAAACGTCGGCAAATCCGGATATCAAGAGTGTCAGATTTTGCCCTGGTTCTAGGAAGTGGCGGTCCCAAGCAAGTAATGCATGGGGAACGACGTGTTTAAAGAGATCTGTAACCGGAACAGATACTGAGAGAATGAATCTATTACTGTGTGTCCACAGGATTCCTGGATTGTATCCAGCGGCTTGGACATCGGCAAAGTCCCTGTGAGACATCGTTGGTCAAAAGTCTTGTGGTATTTAGAACACATACTTTGCTAGACGAGTAAACGATAGCTGGGGTGTCTGAGAAGAACTCAATAGACGCAATTCATCGAAATCCTCGTCGTACATTGTAACGTCGGATTGGGCGTCTTCTTCGTTTTCGGTTTCGTCTTCGTCATCGCCATCGTAGGACATGGTCTCCACGAAAAAAGCTACAACTTCCCGCAAAGTGTAGCCTGTTTTCATTGGCAATTTGTCAATGACGCGAGCAAGTCCTGGTTCTAAAGCTCCAGCGTCTTGGGAATATCCAAAGTATGTATGCTCGTCAGGATATTCGGAGGAATCTATATGGATCGTTAAACGAACTCAATATCATCTGGAAATTACTTACCAGACACAACCAGGATGATTGTCAGTTTATTGTCTTCACTAGCATTTACTAGAACAACCTCCAAAGATGCTTCTTCATCCCCGGATTTCACACCTTAACATTGAATCAATGAGATGAAAGATACGGAGAAGGAAGGAAACGCACTCTCCACTCTCCACCGTCCCACATTGGGAATTGAATTTGGGTGCGTGTTCAACTCTGCAAGGTCTGCAGAAAACTTTTTGTGACCTTTCAATGGCTTCGCACTTCGTGCAGGTGTTGAACGGTTCTGATCCATAGTTATTTTCTGGGAAGGCCGGCGCAGTGGCGTCATGATCTGTGAAAGACGAGGGATTCGCATATTGTGAATTGATGAGGAAATATCGAGAAAGAAAGCTGGGGTTACTAGTCTGAGAGGACGAGCCCCTCTCAAGTATATTGAGGACTAGATAGGGGACCCCTTAGCCGACTTTGTTGCCTTCTCCGTGAGGGGTTTTGTAATCCAATCCAATTACTAGTAAGCTTGTTCAAATCGTTGGTAGATAATGGTGGACTCTCTTTGACTCTGTCGCGTGTTGAGCTTGAGTTGACGAGGGGTTTGAAGGACGCCATTGTATTCCATTAGGATCACGTAAGCAATATTCCAGATTCCCACGGTGCAGCTGTTAATTGTTATCTGATCTGTACAGTCTTCTACTTCGAGCCTTCTTAAATCCCCCTTTGAATCTGTACAACGATGCAGAGGTGCAACGAGGCAAAATATTCGGACCCGTCGGCCCCCCGGCTCACAATTATCATGAAAGATACAGAAGAATTCATACGTCACTGTATGGTCAGGGCGCCCGAATACAAAAACAGGGATGGCGAGTTTTCGATGTCCATGTTTCCAAGGTTTTTGGGAATCAAGTTGGAAGCTGTCATGTTCACAGTCAATTATGCGTTTCGCACACTCGGACTACACAACTTGTCGCTGTTTGTTCTTGGGGGAAACACTACAGGAGGATATATGAAAAGATGTAAGAATGATCAACATATGACTTTACGATGCAGACCAACATGTTCTATCCAGCGGCTTTCGAGAGGAGGGTAGAAAGCGGCGAGGCAATTGGCCTGAGGGGCATTGGGAAGACATCATCCATATAGGAATTTTGGAAGAGGAGTGAACAAGCCGAGTGTCAACGTTACAACACTATACCGAGTCTCGAGGTACCCTCTTCGTGATAACTTTGAGGTACGGATATAAGCAGATAACAATACGGAAGACGCTTACCAGGAAGTAGGACCATGATGCTCACCGTACCGACTGCATACAAGCGTACAAACTGGTTCTTCGACTTTGTATTACAGAATTGGAGTCCCAGACAGGCACGGCGAGAGAACTAGCATCATCGATGGGTCGTGGGCGGTGGTTATTGTGACTGGGTGATCCACAAAGATAGAATGACGAACGATGCGTCCAACGGCCAATTCAACCCCTCCTCGACCGATGCTTCCATCGCCTCTTTCAACCCCAACTTGTGCTGCCCGATCAACGGACCGGTGTACGTCGAAGGCGCGAAACCTAGTGACACCATACAGATCGACATAGTCGACATAGACACTGCGGATTGGGCCTGGACGGCGCTCATCCCCCGTTTCGGACTGTTGACGGACGTGTTTCCAGAGCCCGTACTCAAGATCCGGGATCTCACGACGCAAACCGTAAACAGCGCGGGCGAGGTGGAGAGGTGTGCGTATTTGAACAAGGAAAGAAGGACTCGTGTTTCGCTTCGCCCGTTTGCGGGCGAGATGGGTGTCGTGAGAGGTCAGCCAGGCGCGTGGTCGACGATTCTGCCGTATGTGACGGGTGGGAATTTGGATACGAAGCGTCTGACCAAAGGGGCAACATTGTATTTGCCAGTAGAAGTCGAGGGTGCATTGTTCTCGACTGAGGTGCGTCTTGCTTTATCTTTCCTTGCGTTCGTTGATGGTGCATAATGATTTTGCAGGATGGACATGCAGCACAAGGTGATGGAGGTGAGTAAACGAGGATTCGTCGATCGCATTTACTGATAAGAATGCCTCGTCAAAAGAGGTCTGCGGTATGTTGTTTCTTGTAGGTACTACGAGTTCACTGATTGTAGGTAGGCTCGGCCATCGAAGCCTCCATGGAGGTTACTGTGCGACTTACAGTGCGAAAGGATAAACCATATACCAAGACGCCCCACTTTCGAATAGTGATGCCGCATGTAAACGCCGAGCAATACTACTGCACGACCGGCGTAAATGCTGGTGAGTCCACCTTCAAGTCTGTGCAAACGTGTTCAGACATCCGGGAAGCGACACGTTCAGCTGTTCGCAGCATGATTGCATATTTGGTGGCTGAACATGGCCTGGACCGGGCAGAAGCGTACATACTATGTAATGTTGCGGGTGATTTGAAGATGCACGAGGTGGTAGGTTGAAATAGTCTTTCTGATCAGACTAGTAACGATCGATTGGTCGATTTTCATGACTGGTTGATATGCCAAATTACGTTGTAAGTGTATCCTGGTTGTTCCCTAGCCTGTTCACCTCATACTCGAGACCGAAAAGATTGGAATGATGATTCCCAGGTCTGTACTCGGAGGTATGTGACTGGGAACAAGGCGTTTTGATTGAACGTTTTCTAAGAGTGTGAATTTCAGACTGGTAGTTGTTTAATAACGCTACAATCCAACCATATGTTTCCACGTGGTTTAACCGACTTAGATGGGTGCCAAGGAATTACGGCAACCGAGGATCGTACATTACAACCTGATAACAATGCCTATACAATACCAGCGCTGCCTCATGATGTTCGCAACCCTTGACGGCGCCGAAAGGATGTCTACAACCTGCATCCAGTCACCACAGAAAAAGTATGTGCCTCACAGCAGAATTGTCTCTTACAACGTATATCATTCGAAACCGCTATGCATAGCACCGCTACCACAGGTCAACAACGTCCAAACCCTTTTCATGTCTACGAGGGAACGGCCGGGCCGGAAGGGAATAAGCCGCGAAGAGAGAAGGAAAGAAGTGGGGGCAGAGCGTTTCGGATACACCCGGCACCAGCGGACCCGCATCAAGACATCAATCGTCAACCGAGGCGCAACCATCCTCACTCTTATCCTTTCATACCGCACCCTTTTCCTGATCGTACGACAGACCCCCCAAGGGGTCCTAGTACCTGCACACCCACAAACGTCGCTCTACCCACCTTACTCGAACCGCACTACCCAGCTACCGCGACGCAGGAGAATGGCGCATCTAAAACGGCCGGCAGGAACGGCGGACTAATGGGGTCAACCCCACATTAGGGCATTTGCGCTTTCGGGTAAGCGGAGGGGCAGGGGCCCCTTTTTAGCTAGTAACAATGTCCTACATAGTGTTACTCTGACAAAGGACAATAATGGATTTTTCTAAAAAAAAAAACCCGTATGTCAATACCATCCGAGGAGGTCAAACGACGGTAGAGTTCTCTGGAAAGCCATGAGACAGCGTGATGTCGGATGCGTTCATTTCCAGGTGAAAGTTTAGAATGCGGTCACAACGTACGGGATTGCTGATACCAGCGCACTTGATGAGTGCCTGACACAGCAGCAACTTGGGATGACCCAAAGGAAACTTCTTTCCAGACACGAGGTGTTCAAAGTTCTTCATGAACTCAAAGTGAATGCTCATACCAGTAGCAAGGACGATTCCAGAGTTTGCCGGAATACCCCCATTTGGTCGGTCGAGTAGGCTGCCAAGACCATGGTGGCGCATGACTTGGACGAGAATTGCATAATGCATATGTTCCAGCGCTGATTTTCCCTCAAACACTGCTGACAGAGGTGCGTCTGCATTTTTCTAGGGAGATGGATGTGAGTGACAAGTAAATGTAAAGGGGGCACGATTGACTGACCATAAACAAGTTTGTGAAATCAGGGTGACCGACATCGTGGCCGATGGCCGCGATATAGAGGGGCGAAAAGATCCATATTTTCGAGAGTGGAGAGAAGGCAGTCTTCCCTCTTATCTGGCCGCCGTGAACGGGCATCGCGACAGAGGTTGGAAACGGGGGGAACGACTCCTGCAGCACAGAGGAAAGCTTGACATGCTTGGAGGACGTCTAGGGCGTGCTGGAAATTGTGGTAATGATTTCGTCCCCAGTACAGACGTCTGAGATGCTTCAGGAAGATTGATATGTCGCTATGTCAAATGCATGAATGAGGTCGTGGCACATGAAACGCAAGGCACACGTGACACTGACCGAGAGCCTCAACCCCCGTGTCAAGCTGCATATTTTCCATCTGAAACAGGCACCCCGTCTGGGATTTGTGAGCTTCAAAGTGCCAGCTGTCGAGACTAGAAATTAGCCTGGTCACCAGACTAATTCCTCGCAGACTGCTGTCACCAGATCGGATGGGAACGAGACTACAGCTCTCTGTTTTTCTTACTTAAAGGGACTCGGAACCCAACCTTCAACCTTACAGATCTGTGTCCTGTACTCTTCACCTGCACGCCAGGCTTCGATTCCCAGTCTCGAACTTACCGACATCTGGGTCACCCGCAGACCAACCGTCCAAGTTTGCGCTTGCCATGCACTTCAATTTCCCATTCTTATCCAGCAGCTTCTTGCTCGCCTCGGTGGTTCTCGCAGATCACGAAGAGCAGAACCCTTCTCAGCATGTTGGACGGCATTCCACTGACACTCACCCCAGCGCTATTTGGGCCGGTTCTGTGTTAGATGATGATGATGTATCGCTGACCCTTTCGAACCATAACTTTCTTGATCTCAACCTTCCTTGTAGATCACTGTCATCGGCGCCACAGTCACCATCCCGACTGTCTCGGGTACTGGCTCCGAGTCTGGTGCCGCTATTTGGGTCGGAATTGGCTCCGGCGGAGGTGACTGCGGCTTACAAGGAAGCCTCTTTCAGACTGGGATACAACTCTATGTCAACGAGAGTGGTTCCTTTTATACAGGTAAGAAAATGTTCAATTATGCATGTATCACTCTGTATCTCAATCATTATGTTGTCACCACATATAGCTTGGTGGGAGTGGTACCCTGACTATTTGAACACCGTCGATGTCGCGATAGCTCCTGGAGACAACGTCCGTATTGGGGTCTTCGTGTCTTCTGACCTGAAGAACGGCACGTTTTTGATCGACAATTACACAAACGGGCAGTACGCCACCTTGAATGTGGTGGGTCCCCGTAGGGCGTGTACGACGCGTGCAGAGTGGATCGTGGAGGATTATTCCGTCGGCGGGAACACGATTCCTTTCGCCAACTTTACCCCGGTCATGTTCACAAATGCTGTCGCATTCGATGCAAGCAATAAAGCATACGGTCCTCAGGATGCCAACACTGTGCAGATGGTCGGGTCAGCCGGGAACGAAAATCTAGAATTACGGGCATATGTCTCGGATGTTAATGTGGACACAGTCACAATTAAACGTGGTTCGGGATGAGGATAGGAAGGATTAGAAGGGCCCAGCTCTGTGTGTATTTGCCTGTCTGTAACTCTCCTGCACCAAAATGGTGATACTACTTTTTATTCCTCTGACCTTGAGCATATACTGGTTGGTAAATAAAACTTGAACGACTTCGTGAGGGGCCATTCCAACTTGGGCACTCAAAGTCGCCTATGCGGGGAACAGCAAGCAGCACTGAACCGCTCTCGACAAATTAAACTAAAACCTCCCCAGAAAGTGGTCACAACGTAAGGGCCCACCGTGAAGCTCAGGGTGTGGAGTTTCTGACGACGAAGGGCAGGAAAAATAACCCATGGACCAGCCAACAGGTACCTGGGTAGTAAGTGGACGTGAGCAAGAACTCGATGGGTTACGACGTTGCTCCGAGTTGGAGGTTGGCGCACCACCCGTGCACAAACAGGCCGACTTTCGAGTTGTGACTCGGATGACCAACGACAAGACATTCAATTCCCCCAGATCGATCGGTCGAGACGGTGGTGTAGCCTGTTCCAAGTTTGTTCCAGTTTGTTTCATGGTGAGGACAATGTATTTACTAGACACTAACCTTCGCGAAGAAGCGGTGACTGATACGAATTCAAGTTCCCCATCTCCAGGATATGAAATCGTTAGTGGCTCGATCATGCAGGCCTACCAGGTAACATTTACGGCGCCGGCGGCAGTAACTTGCTTGACAAATGTCTCAGCATGAGCGCCGCATATGCCAAGTGTTCCAAGAAGCACAACTAAATATATTCGAGGTGGAGATCGACAAGCTGCAAATTAGGTATCGCCTGACGCCCTGGGCGGCCACTCTACTAGTAGGTGGGAAATCCGGGGTGGATTTGATACATTCAACGTTTTACCAGGATTTTGTCAAGTGTTTGCAAGGATGAATCTGACTTTCAGTGAGCTTGCGATGGACGTTCAACGCATTTCAGCTTTGAACTTGGGCGAGTCACGACTCATGGAAGCTGGAATCGCTGACGAATTATTCCATCCGTTTTAGTATCGTTGCTAATTACCTCTGGGGGCCATCTTATACCAAGGTCTGAGGGCGTCTGAGAAATGGACAGTTCGGGGGCGAGTTTGGGGGTGTACGGGCATTCCGGATCCAGTGATGTGTCCACCAGACTGGGCCAACGAGCGCGAACTAGCCTGCCTCTCCTCCCCTCTGTTGGATTCCAGTCATCGCGCAGCCCGACATACCCGCCGTGCGCCGTCGGTGCCCCGCCCGCCCCCCTCGACCACCTCAAGTCAGCCGCCGCACGTTCCAGCGCCTGCGACCGCTTCCCCATTTCTCTCCTCGTGTTGCTCACCGGTCCCCGCCGCACCCGATGGTGGTCCAGAAGAGCGCCCTGCGCCCGCCATCGACGCTCCATGCGCCTACCGCCATTCACGCCGCATCTCCACCTCTAGTATGCCAGGGGCCTGCTTGGAACTCAAATTGCTATCTCTTGCGTCACACCCTACATGTCAATCGCCGTCGACGACCACATAAATCAGCGAGCTGTTGCCCGCGTCGTTCTCACCATCCTCTCCTCTCTCTGCCATCCCTCGTCCTCTCCTTTTGTCCCTCGCAAATTAACATGAGCTTCCCGCTGACGGACACCACTTCTCTCTCGCCAGTTGAAACCCAACTCATGCACGACCTACCGCTCCGGCACACGTCCATTGGACTCGTCATCGACTGCGATGTGTGTGGTAATGCAGTCCCACTC
>JBBPMK010000207.1:0-38612 GCA_038090295.1 Boletus semigastroideus
CGTTCGACTGAGGTATGCATTCACTTACACTCGTTATAGTCCTCGCTAACATGTACCCTAGCTTATAGTTCATTAGGTACATAATACAGTCGTTTCACTACGTTCGACTGAGCTTATAGTTCATTAGTCTCAACATAGACATGTAGGGGCACTTTTAACATGATTAGCCTGAAATTTATACTCTCTACCTGAGCTGGTGATGTCTGAATCTACAAACAGAGCAGATTTGGCTATAGGTCGCGCGCACCACATCTCCGGCGGCGATTTCGGTAACTTTCTATTTTTCTCAGCGAAGTCAATCATTGCCTCCCTATACGCTAGACGGTCCATTTCATTTCATAGAACGTTGCCTTTTCGTTCTCGCTGAGTCCATGGCTTTAGGTTTATTTTCTTACGGCGTTTCAGTGAGTGGGGTAGCGTCAGTTGAGCTCTCATCGCTGCTCATATGGGTGATTATCTTGACGTGGTTCCCACACCTGCGGTGTTAATTGTGGGGAACTTAAATTGAGCCTCATTTTGGTCCACTATTTGTCACTCCACCAGTCCTGCGTCACCATGGAAGGGACGCTAGGACCTGTCCGCTTGTCACAAGTTTCGGGTTACGGTTACTAAAGAAGAAAGATTTTCCGATCGTTTCTACGCTGTAAAGTGTGCTCAGTTTCGCTCTGCGGCACAAATTTCGTCCTATCTGATCCGGCAATTTTTCACCATGGTGACTTGACGTTTCCACAGGCAAGGCACGCAGCATGCATAAAAGGGAAGCTTGATTGAAACTACTGGTCCACAAACGGTGAATATTCAGGCGTTCAACTCACGTGGGGATGATCTCGTTCCTTGCTCTCTCGTCACTCTTTCCTTTAGCCAACGCGGCGGTGTCGCGGGCGGCATCGTCTAGCGACTGTGTGGGCACGATTTCGTCACTGAGTGACGTGAATACTGCGGTCCAGTGCAACACCGTGAACATCAACGGATTTACCGTGCCATCTGGACAGAAGTTCAGCCTCAACTTGTTGCAAGGTGCCACTGTCAATGTTTGTGCGTGAATTCTTCTTATGCGTTGGTTCGGGCTGACGATATTTACAGTGGGTGACATTCAATTTGGAAACGAAAGCTGGGCTGGTCCTTTGTTTGAGCTCATGTGGGTTGGCCTTGTTTGACGAACGTGATTTCGTTCTTACCGACCACCATGACAGAGGGACGGACATTACATGTGAGCCACTTGGAATATCCCTTTAAGCCTGATTCCAATGATTCTGTTTCAGTCAATGGGAACAAGCACGTCTGGGATGGCGGCGGACCTTATTACTGGGTAAATTGAGCTGCGACGATCGAGTGCTTTGCCAATATCTGATTCATCACAGGACGGCCTAGGTGGGAGTGGTGGCGTTGTCAAGCCCAGCCCGATGATGCTGTACGTGCGCTTCGCTGGCAGCGAGCCATCTCTAACTTGTTATGCAGGATTGGGATGTCCGGAACGCTCTCCGTATGTGAATGCTTGTTATATACCATCATGTCACAGCCGATCTATTTTCCAGGATGTCCACGTTGTCAATTCCCCCGAACGTGCCTTCGCCTTGAGCAACCCTGGCCCGCTGACAGTCAGTGGTGCCACTGTTGATGACAGTGAGACGATCGCTTCGCGCGTGATTAATGTTTTACTCAATGGTTCAATGTCAGGCCAGGGAAACTACCCAAACGATAAGAGTGACGGCCACCCTGCTGGTAATAAGCACACGTTCGATTTCCTTGCGGGAACTTTGGAGGTTCATATTTACTTACAGGACGCAACACCGATGGTTTTGACGTCTCTGGCGATGATGTTGTCATCAAACAGAGGTAAAAATCCATGTTTGTCCTGTTTTTATATGGCGTTAACATTTCTACACAGCTCTGTAATCAATCAGGTATGGATGGTCATGTTCATGTTTCGACGGACAAGCTAAATCCCCTTGTACAGGATGATTGCTTGGCTATCAACACCGGGAAGAACATTGTATTTGAAAACAATTACTGTGATAGCGGACACGGTATATCCATCGTACGTGATCACATTTGACCACTGAGATGTGATGTTTCTCATGATTGAAAACTAAAGGGTTCCATCCGTTCTGATGTTGTTGTCGAAGATGTCACCATTCGGGGCAACAGAGTTGTCAACAGGTTCGTTATCTTCATACTGAAGCATTCGAGCTACCCAACTGAGTAAACGACGCATATATAGCGTACAAGCGTTCCGTATCAAGACTAACAAACATGCGACCAACAGCAGGGTCTCCAGTGTAACCTATTCTGTACGCACATCCAAGCTTATTTGGTCTGGAATCGTGCTTTAAGATACGTTTCCAGGACAACTCTGCACACAACTGCACTTCGTATGGTTTTGTGATCACTCAGAGTTACCCGGAAGAAATCGGGAAACCTGGAAATGGCGTGATCATATCCGTGAGCAGTTTTGTGGTTGACAAGACCTCTGATCCAATGTTTGGATAGGACGTCAACTTCGTTGAGGGATTGACGGAGATCAGCGTCATGGGAATAGCCCAACCGGTCGTCGCAGATTGCGGTCAGGGTTCTTGTGGTGGTATGTTCTGACGTTCATTTCGGGTCCTGAGATCTCATCAATCGTTATTGCAGGCGCTTGGGATTGGTCGAGCTTGAGAACGAGTGGAGGCGGGCACGTCTTCATGCAGAATACCCCTTCTGTCACTGGTTATAATAAGTAGATCCCATCACTACTTTGTAGGCGGTGAGCCTAGCTGGTCTGAACTCCGCCATCGTCCCTTCTATTTGGGGAAATCGTATAAGCACCCCTAAAAATATCTTTTTTTTTTCGCGAAATCTCTTTTGCCTGCTATCTCAATCGACGTCGAGCCGGTCCTTCGATGGATTCTTATAGTCAAGAATCTTGCTGGCTCTGCGCGACGCCGGGTTCTTGCTGCGACTGCGAAATTTTCGATTCTACTTGGTCGAGATCGACATCTCAAGGGTCATTCTTGGAAGAACCAGTAAAATTCGATGTGAACGAACCAGCCTTTTGTACGACAGACTGCAGTCATTTTCTTGTGGGCGCTTTCGAAAATCCGGACCTCGAACTCACCGACATGATACCATACTTTGGGCGAGGGCCGTGTCCGACGAGCACTCCGAAGAACAATGACGACGCCGGATTAACGTGGGCCCCATACTCGCCTAGCACGGCCCCACCTCCGGAATCTTCTTCGCCGGCTGCTCTCGGCACAGATTCGTCGTCATTTTTCACGGATCGGCCCGCTCTGCACTTGGACCTCCAGAATGTGGACCGACCTGTGGTCTGTCGCGCGCGTAACAATGGACAATACCACGTCAAAGCACTCTTTAACCCCCCGGTGGACTTGAACGCCTTTATCTTTCCCCTCACGAGGTCGATGGGTCGCGCCTCCCCCCCGCCTCTGGACTCTTCTATACCCGTGGACGAGCGTCTGCATACGCACGACAATGGGGCGGACACGCTCGATGTATGCGTGGCGAATGCTCAAGTGGATGACCAACGAACAAACGATACTCAGAAAGACGACGAAGCTGAACGCGTGGCAACTTCAGGGAGTCGCGCATCAATACCTTGCAAGAGAGGCATTCATGCTGTTCCTACCGTCCTCGACTTGGAGACATCGATCATCGAGCCTACGTTATCGCATGGAAGTAGGGACCATGGGTCCAACCACGCCACCGCGACGAGAGACGACAGTGATTCCTCCAAGGCCTTTGTCCGCCAAGTGTGCGAGATCGCGGCTTCTTGCCTCTCTCGAGCCCGGGCGAACTGTGGTCTGAAACGACGCTGCCCCTCGACCGATGATTTTCCGGAACACAAAAAGGCCAGGCTCGATCGAACCGAGTTTTATATTTCATGCGCCAACGACGCGAGCTTCAAATACGAAGCCAAGGAGCCCGCGAGCCAACGACGCGCGCAATCCTTGATCTCGGATGCCTCCTTCTGCTCGAAAGAGTCCACGGTACGTCCACAGCGTCCCACGGAGGGGTGCACTGTTGACGAGAGGCGGATATATGCGTTTGTTTGTTTTAGGATTCACTTTTCTATCCTTCCCCTCTGAGCGAGTCGACGCCTCAGTCACACTTGGACAAGGATTACGCACCGACGGTTCCCAGCACGCCGCTCCCTAATTCCGCAGACTATGCTCGAGCGGAGGCGAATCCTTTGGCGCGAACGCTTGCAGTCTATCGTCGTCGATCCTTGGAGGTTCCTGCGATCCCGCCGGTTCCCATCATCGCACCACCTGCACATCTTGCTCCTACGGTCGTCCGTTGCCCCGAAGACCAGGCGATTGAGCGCCTCAAAGCCATTCTAGCTAGGGAACGTTCAGAACGCGAAAGGGAGGGATTGAACCTCTACGATGAGAAACGCCTGGACTGGTTGAAAGCGGTATATAGAAAAGAACCGTCCATTTCGCGACGGGACAGTTCGAGTAGCTCTGGGTCGAGCGAGGTCTTCAGTGACTGGGAAGAGGATAGCACGCGGTCTACGATTGATTTTCAGGAGGGCCGTCCTTTGGCAGTGAGCGTCAAGATCCAGATGCTGGAGGAACACCATCGGCTTGCTAATCTTCACCTCTGGTCCAACGCCTTTGGTATCGCCAACGATCTTCGGAGAGATGTGACACGATGGATACTCGAGGTGAGATCTACGTCCGAGTCGTATGTTTAGAACACCAGCTCAATTTTTGTCACAGAAACTTCCCAAAGAGCCACACAAAAAATCTGAAGATGGTCATCTTTTGGGTCTCGACCTCCACGATCAGCTCATGAACTCGCCACAGACGCGGTTTCACGCCTCACAATTATTTCATAGGTACTTTCGCCTTCCGGAAAAGAATCAATACTGGAGGGAGATGGACAAGTGCGAACGTCTCGAACGGGCATTTTGTGGATCGCAGGACGAATCTGAATACGAAAGAGGTGTCTGGGAATTGGCATTGGCATGCATGGCACTGAGTGTCAAGGTCGTTGACGTTCTCGTAGTGGACAACCAACTGACTTGGTAGTTTAGCTTCATCGAGACTGCCTCTCGCCGCTCCGACCAGTGTTTGCTTCCGAGTTTCTAGAGATGGCACATCACCGTATGACACATGAGACGTTTGAGGTGAGTCTTTCATGATCGAGGTCGGAGTCAAATACTGAACCACGCTATATACAGCTCACACAGCGTGATGTCCTGTACTCATTCCACTTTCAGCTGGGAGGCTGCACACCGCAAGACGTCTTGGACGAGTTGTGGAATGCGTTGCCTACCTTGCGTCACGCGACCGTGCCGGTCGGATGGACGACCGTCCAACGCATGACTTGGGAAAAGTTGTTTGAATCGCTTCTTGGTGCGTGCTCGTCGATACATGCAGCGTTCAACGTCTGAACATCGAGCACAGCACCGGACATATTGCGATACCCCGTTACCTTGCTCACGGCTGCGGCGCTGGTCGACAGTCTAACTTTTGCGCTCGCATATCAGTACAGGATGGAAGCGGAACCAACGAAGGTGTGTCAGTGTGGGATACAAACCAAGACGCTCGTTTCTGCACCTTTCCTGGATGATGTCGAGGAGATGACGTGGAGAATTCATCTCCACGACACATCCAAGTTGGTGAATGACGTCGTCTTGGATGTGAAAGACGTGCTTCAGATTTCCATCGTGCGTTGCATGTCGTGTGTCATGGAGACGTGTTGGCTGACGTGCGTTTTGTAGATGGAGCTGGACGAATGCAGAAAGTGGATGATGAGCTATGTCGACCGAGTGTGACTCTCTTTGCTGTGTTGGACTTTTGGACGTGGTGCTGTACATACGATGACGGGGGTAATGCTGACTCTATAACCAGATGTGCGACTCTTGAAGGGAGCTTTGCCAGTCGTGGGGTGTGGTAAGTCGAGTGGTGGCACGCAATGGGGCCATTGACAAGTCTGTTGGGGCGTACAGCGATAGCTTTATACACAAGTCCAAGTGGCTCAGGGACGTGGTGAACAAAGGAAAAGGGAGAACAAAACGATTCGTATATGAATTGCAGTGTCGGTTGGAAACCAGAAAAAAAAGATTCGATAGATATCTTTGAGCGTGAGAAGAAAGGTGATTCGGCGGACGAGCACTTGCCTGTGGTGAGAATTTAGGAAGCAAGTCGCTTGGGTCGCTTTACGCTCTCTCCTTGTTCTTTTCTTACGACCGTCAGGATAACTACGACCAACAATAGCTTCAAGTTCTTCCTTGCTTTCGAGTCTTTTTTTCATCGCTCCAATCAGTGACCATCGATACCCGATACCATCATCCACCATCTAATATCCGCACCAACTTGTAAAATCCGTGAAATCAGCTCAGTGAGCTCGTTTCGATCTGCAAAACATGGCACCGGGACCCAAGACCGGTCCACCGCTATTCCTTGGTCTTGAACTCGCTACCGATCAACTCCGCGCATCGATCGTCGACGAGAGCCTGGAGCTCGTGGGAGTCGAGTGTGTAGATTTTGATTCCGAACTACCTGAATATCAGTGAGTTGTCCCTCTCTTCGTCCTTGCACGCTTCCTGTTTCGCTCTTTTTTTCACGTTTTTATCTCGCGCCCCAAACGCATGCACCGCGCGTATCAAGTAGTACTGACGCTTGACCAGGACTCAGGGTGGTATATTCACGACACCGGGAGATGCGTACACGACCCCCGTCGATATGTGGGTCAAAGCCCTTGGTGTGTCATTTCGCGGAATCAAAATTTTCAAGAAAATCATCGGTTTACTAATTTGGTCTTTTTTATAATTTCCTCGATCGTAACCTTATTTGGCATTTGTCTCCTCCCCCAGACTTTCTGCTTGAGAAACTATCCAGAAACTGCGACGTGACGAGAATAAAATCGATTGGCGGTTCTGCTCAGGTGCGTCGTCGTCATCTCCCCTCGATCCAGATCATCCCATCCTTGCTGTCTCCCTTTCCAGCATGCCGTCGTCTGGTGGAAGTCAACCCCGATCCCTTCATTCCCCGCACTGGACCCGCGACTTCCGCTGCACTCTCAGCTTCCCCCCAACACGTTCTCGCTCGCCAACACCCCCGTCGCCCAAGACACCTCCGCACACACCCACGCGCTCGCGCTCGAAGCGCTCCTCGGCGGCCCGGACATCATGGCTGCGCGCGTCGGGACGTGCGCCAACGCGTCGATTCTCGCGGCACAGCTCCTTCGCATCCGCGAATCCTGGACGTCTGATGTCTGGGCGCGCACGGGCAAGGTGCAGCTCGCGAGCACGTTCCTCGTCAGCATGATCGTCGGCGAGTGGGTCAACATGGGCGAGGCCGAGGCGTGTGCGACTGGCATGTGGACGCTTACCAGTGGGCAGCCCAGTCCGGCCCATGGCCACTGGGACGAGGGCGTGCTCGAGATCGTCGGCGGTAGTCGAGAGGAGGGACGACGGATCCGAGGGTGGCTCGGCGAGGTCGACGTCGCGAGCGGTCGGAAGGTCGCCAACGTGTCGCGGTACTTGCGTGAGAGATATGGGTTCGATCCTGGTGTGTTCATGCTTTTGCCGAGGTTCTCTCGACGTCGTATTTATGCCTTGGTCCTTCTAGACACCGTCGTCGCGCCATTTACGACTGATTATCTTTCTACTTATCTTTCTCTTTGTCCGTCGCCCGGAGATGCTGTACTATCATTTGGACCCATGGATACCCTTATCACTCCCGCACAACACTATCATCCTACTCGGTTGTACAACTTATTCCCACATCCAGCGCAGGATACTGGAGAAAAACGAAGATACATTGCCATGTTGACAAGCAGGTGAATGTGTGTGTACGTTGACTTCTTCCGTTTGTGCTGACGTCTGTTCTAGGAACGCGGATGTTCCTCGAGCGTTGGTCCGAGACATGTATACCAAGAGTTGGAGTGCTTTTGACCGTTTAGTGGCCATCGTTCCTCCCGGTGGCTCGATTGGGTGAGTGGGCATCGCCTGGAGGTTCCAATCTGAACTGATCTCCTCCACTAGACTCGACGACAAACTATTTAGCTTTTGGCTGTTGCAGGGCGATAGCTATCCCTTATCACACGTCAAGGGGATCTACCGGTTCGAAACGGGGATCAAAGTGAACGAGTTCAGAGATCTTCGCGCGAATCCACGGTGTCTTCTCGAGAGCCAAGTTATGTCGTTCCGAGTCCGGTGGTCTCGGATGATATCGACGGGCGTATCGGGGTCCAACATCACCCGCAGTCGTGGGAACGTGCAGACATCTGGTCCTAGTCCCGTCGTCGCATCCGCGCCGAGCAGTCGTGCCACCAGTCTTGGGCTCCCATTCGATCCGTACGACTACGCACCCTTGCCAGCCCGAATGTTGGTGACGGGGGCTGCAGCCAACTTTCCTTCGGTCGCCAACTTGGTCGGGGACATCTTCAACGCGCCGGTGTTTATGCCAAACTCACAAGTAGACTCTGCCCAAGTGGTCCCACACCGCAACGCGCCTGCCAACGGTTTCCCCAGTCGAGCATCTCTTGGTGGGGCCTACTTTGCACGCTGGATCTGGGGCAAGGAACGAAGTTCTGCGGGCGGCGGTTCGGGGACAGCTAGGGGACTCGGTGGGTTTGAAGAGGAAATACGGAGGCTGCTCGGGAAGCGATGGGTTGCGTCTGGCGGTACGCCACTGCGCACCAACGTGAACGGACTCTTGCCAGGGAACAGCGGGAGCGGGGCCAACAGTGGCACGAGTACGCCGTACGGGCACCCACGATCGAACCTGGATTCTACCATCGTCGTGGAGGAAGAGGAGGACGAAGTGGAGGAGATGGAACGCAGCGGCGGGATGCTGAACGCGTCGGTGTTTGTGGGGGGCTTTGCAGACCGCGATCTCGGGCGGGACATTGGTCGGATGCGCACGCTGACCGGGTCGACGGCCGATACGAGTACGAGCGGTGCGGCTTCGACGGCGTTTACGACGCCGGAGCTGGGCGGGGCGAGTCCTGGGGCGAACGGGGGTACAACGGCGCCGCAGACGACGAGCTTGACGCCTGTGACGGCGATGCCGACGGCGGATTCGGAGGCACAGATTGGGTTGGCGAAAGTGGCGGAGGCGGACGTGGATGCGTTCATGACGTATGCGGCCATCGTGCCCGAGTATTGCAGGTTGGAGAGTATGCTGTGCAAGACGTTGGTGTGATTGTTTCAGTGACGTCGAGGGGGATCATTTGTACTCCATATTATATAGAAAATACGATCGATCGATAGGGGTCTTGGATGACACGACGTCATCGACGACGTCAACGAGTTTTGTGGGCACTATATAAAGTCCTGTCCTCCCCCTCTAGACGCTTTCCCCTCAACCCATCATGTCTTCCATTCAAGCCAACAACACTTACTCTCTCATCAACGCCAAGGGCGGTACATGCATCGACCTCTCTGGCGGTGACAACAAATCAAGTAGGTCCCCCGTCCTTTCCTGCATGGTGGTGACATCTCACCGCACATAGTCATCGGTTACGAGTTCCACCAAGGACCTAACCAAAGGGTAATGTCGCTCGTGCTCGTTCTTGTTCGTTCGGTCTCACACACTCCCAATGACAGTGGACCTTTGAAGGCGCTGGCGACCAGACGTACAACCTCAAGTCGGCTGGGAACGGTCAGTACCTCGCACCCGCGGGGGACGTCGGCGACGGTCAGAAGCTCGTGGCATCCGGCCAGCCCTTTGGATGGCGCGTCGAGGACGTGCAAGGTGTCGACAACGGCGTGAGGTACTTACTATGTCCAGAGGGGGTTTCATCGACCGTCTTGTGCTCACGGCTACCACTCTTTATAGACTGTTGGCGGCAAACAATGCAAATTACTGTGTTGACCTCGCGGACCACGGGAGTTCGCAGCCTGGCACGGCGGTGTATCTGTGGACGAATTGGGGTGGCGACAACCAGGTGTGGAAGGTGCAACGGGTTTAGGAGAGGTCTATTTTTTTCTTGTCTTGTGAGCGATTGTAGATGTACGATAATTAGAAGACGATTGAATTGGATGTGATTCGAGTGTAGTCCGTTTTTTTCCTTTCCGTTGGAACCGTGTGTACAGAAGGAGCAAGGGACAGCATCCGAGACAACTCGAAAAGTGATCCGTCTGACATCAGCATTTCATTGGAAAGGAGGAACAAAAAGGAAATGCATCCAAATGCACTCCCCACAGCCTGAGCTCTCACAGCGACTCCCACGAGATTCAGCGGCATTGGCATTGGTCGTCCGAGTCATTTCTGGACACGCAGGTCACCCACTGACTCTTTGATCAGGCGGCCCGGTTTCACAGGTTGTCCTCGGTGAATCTCATGGCACACCGAGCCAGCTCTGATCTGCGCATCACACTGGTTTGAGTTTGATCAAATTTGATCCGCCGCGGAACCTTATATGTAAGTTGGTGCAGCTGGCTCTCCTCTGACTTTTTCCCCACACGTCTACCACGTTTTGGTAGGTGGGCGGCGGCGCTCCACAAAGTTCTATTTTATGCACCCAGGATCAAAGCTCGATAAGAAGTCCGTTCGGATTCTGTTTCCCCCTTCTCCTCCACCCCATACAAAATCTCTGTCCCTCATCCTTAGTCTCGTTCTCGTTGGACCATGACCGTGTCCACGCCAACCGACGAGACATCTGCCAACGTTTTTCACCATCTCTCTGACCATATTTATTTCGGGAGCATGCGGAGGACCGTATATATCTGATCGTCTGGAGCCGAACGCCGTCGCATTTGCCGAACGTTGGTGTTGGGGGTAAAACCCGGCGAAAAGAACCCCCGAGTCATGGCCGTAGGTATAATTCTTCCACGATCCACTGTGCATACACTTTTTGTACGGGGCCGTATGAGTTGCATTGACAGTCCTGGAAGAACGATCTGGTTCATGTCGGCTGACATGGTTGATCAACAATGTGCCATACGACAAGTCTGGAGACACGCCGACCCCAATATGGATAGAGTCTCCGCGGGAGACATTGTGACCCCTGAGATGCCTCTACCGAGGGGTTGGGGCACCACTGGTCGAAAGTTGGCTTATCAGTTTATTATGGATCCCTGTTGTTTCAGACATTCCTTCTCCTTCCTTTTCCTCTCCGTCTTAGGGACGGCCTCGGACTCCGGAATATGTTGACAATGGATGCCTTTCCTGGCCCATAGGGAAATTTACGGACGTCTGGCCGCGGTAGTTGTCATGTGTCGTATTGTGTGATGGTGGATTGCAAGTTCTGTAAACCGTAGAGACAAGGCTAAACTTAGAGACTCGACTTAGATACGGTTGACTGACGCCGCGGTGGTATACTATCCCGCGTTGATAAACTGGTTGGAACATTATTTCTTGGAAAAAGGGACTTCGACTTGTGATTCTCGTCAACGCTTCTGACGTGTAATTCCCATACCGATGGGATTGCGTACACGACGTGGCACTTCGTCATGATGTAGTACCCAAGGCTTGGAGTCGCGTACCTCGCTCTCGAACTCCCACTCTTCCTGAACGAGGCGATCTCCGTGTATGAAGGGTGGACTACGTACCAAGTACGAGAAAATGACAATAATTCACTCCGCGCAATCAATTAACCGGCCTCGCTGCTCCCATACACATCTTGTCGGTTATGTATTCACAGAGCCTGACGAGCGCGGAAAAACCTCTGTGCAAGTTCACAAGTCACGACTAGGTCTCTCGTCGCCGCATCAATGACCTTCAAGTTATTCACGCTGCAATAAATACAACTTGATGGGTATTACGGTTGTCCCCTCGCAAAAGATGATACAGCACTCCCCATCTAACCACGCCCACCCCCTATACCTGACACCGAAGACGACGGAGCGAAGACGAAAACAATTTTTAGAAATGCAAGACAATTGAGGAGGCAACTCTAGTTGTCGTTTGCACTGGTATACTGCGTCGTAGCAAAACCGACCTGTCCGTTGGTCGTGTCGTAGACACTATAGTAGCGCTCCCTACAATCCAATGCGCACAAGCGTCAGCGCATGCAAAGAACAAAGGGTGAACAACGAATATCACGCACAGGAACCTGTACCCGTCGATAAAGTCGAGCCCTTGTCCGGACGCATGGCCAATGTCGCTGACGACGAGATAGATAGAACTAGAGCTACCGCCAATGATAGAGTTGAGCGAACGAGGCCAGATTTGGGCGTTCGGAGAGAGGTCGTAGGACGTGCCGCCAATGCTGAAGGAGAGTGTTTGCAGATTGGCGAATTGGCCAGAGGTGATTGTGAGAAGGCCTGTCGTCGGATCTATGGTACCGCCTGTCGCGGACTGGTATTGACTGAATGCATCTGAACAGTCAAAGTATGAGGGCACTGGCAAGCAGGTTATTGCAATGTGGCACTCACCCGAGGCAATGAGAATGAGGGTGGTGCCAGTGTCAACAATGCCGGAAGTCTGGGACAGGATAGTAGTACCGCCATAAGAGATCGACTGGTCGATACCCCAATACCTGGATGCAGGCGAAGTCGTTGTGATGGGAACGTACTGCACCGAACTGGTGGTGACCGAATTGTCAACGCTTCCAAAGGAAAGCTCTCCTGTGCTAGTGGACTCGGAAGCTGGGACATAATAGATCCCAATCACCTCCTGAGAAATTGTCCCTTGAGAAAAGAGGTTGTCCGTTACGGTAGGAACAGTATTCGTGTTGGAGACGGTGCCAGAAGTAAGGTCTACAGGACCTATTCCGAGGATACCATCAATGTTATTGAAACCAGTGGTAGTGCTGGCAACCCCTATGGATTGAGTTTGGATGTCCAACCCGGAGCCGAGCGAGACCATATCAGTATATTCCTCGCCGGAGAAGCTTCCGGACCCATATGACACAGACTGACAAGCTTGTTAGTTTGATGTAACCGGTGGGGATGCGAGACAGACATACAACCGTGTTACCAGTGTCCGTGCTGGTGCTAGTAGGCGTGTATGGCGTGCTGGCCCCTACCCACGTATTTGAGCTCCCGGTATCAATCAGCAGCGTGTCTAGGGTCATTTAGCATGCAGGTATGAAATAGACTATTGATCCACCTACATTCTGTCGCGGGATTGCCCACGCCGACTTGTGCGGTGTAGGTCACCCCACTGTTTGTAACACTGATGGATGCGTCGCGTTTGCTCAAATTGCCGACGTTTTTGAGAGCCTGGGCACGAGCGCGGTCCTTATCGGCGACGTTGAGCGTGTCGAAACCGTTGAACCTAGTGGAAAAACGGAGAGTGGCTTTGCCAGCGCTACGACTGAGGGGACTCGCGTCCACAACAACCAAGCTGACAAGAACTAAAGACAAGAGAGCTTTGAAGTGGTACATGGCGATCTATCCAGATGAGTGAAGAAAATGCAGCCATTCTGCAGCTCTTAAATACTCCAGACACAGTTTCCCGATGATGCGGTACAGAGTGCGAGCTGGCATCTCTGTGAGAGTCGACAACCTGCTGCCAACCCATCAAAACAACGTATGATACATATTCCCATATCAATCAATTACGGCAGGGAGACGGGGCCACACTGCAATCCCGTGTCAGTGGGCCAGCTGAGCGAATCCGGAACAAATCGCCTGCTTCCATGCACCATGCGGTGATTGTGCGAAATAGCGGTGGAAGATTCTTTGCCGAGGGATTTGGCCGGGCTGGGTGGCGGAGCCACCCAGCCCATGGTCTATGTGTGAGGGAGGGTACTCGGGCTGTCCATCCGCTTGCTCGTCCGTCAGGCATCCCTCTCCAAGGATCGGGATCGGGCTGCATGAAAGCTGCAAGGGAAAAACGGGATTGGGTGCGGTTTCGAGCCTACGAAAGCTCTCATCAGGGGGCTACTGCTACCCCTACCGCTTCCTTCCGAGGCCGTTTAGGGTACCAGCTACCAGTCTCAAGCCCTACCGGTGTAACCGCCGGGATTTTTTGCGCTGCCATGCGGTACCCCGGTGAGAACCGACTCACTGGGGGCCGTCCCTCGCCATCTGCTGAGAGATTCGATGAACGACATAAAGATGCCGCTTCCATTCAAATCCATGTATAGCCGCCGGTTTGTAGCTTTCAGCCAAATATCCGCCAGTCTGACATGCCATGGTTGGCAGTGATTCGGATGCCGGCCATACCGTAGCACCGTGCTAGCCCGATAAGACCCATGCCATATGCGCAAGAGGTGATGATTCACTCAAGTCAGACTCAGAGGGTTATTTCGCCTGGACCACGTTTCTTTCTGGGAGGAAAGAATACAAACTCCAGTGTTTTAGTGGTTGCCGGAGGAATGATGGGGACTCGTACAGCAAGCCTCGGGAACGTTCCAGTGCAAACAACGACACACGGCGCCACGTCATGATTTGACGGATTAAGGAAACCATCAGGATGTAATCAGACATATTGTAGATATCATGCACTGGAAGAACTGCCACTGTGCCATCCTTGTTACATTACGGGTACCACAGTTCCCCTGGATATCTTGGCAATGTACTGAGTTTATGGCACTTTATTCTCAGGGGATTATAAGGCCTCCAATTGATTTTAATGACCCACTTCTCAGTAGCATGTTATAGTTCTGTTGGATTATAAACCACATCAGGACCACCACCCTAGCGCTATAACTACATGTAAGATATTACAAGTGATTATAATTGACTTATCATTTGAAAATATATATTTATAATATATCATAAGGCCTTGTAACACTAGGGTGCCCCCCAGATGTTAACGCAGCGGATATGCAACTGTGGTTGAGGTGCACACCAGTCACAGTACTATTTTTTATTTTTTATTTTTTATTTGGCTCCTCCTGCGCTCATCTAAGTTTCGAGATGGTAAAAGTAGTATATTTTTCCATATTAAAAAACAACGATACGGTCGTGAAGCGGATGCCAATTCGCCATGAGACTTTGTTGCCTGGCGCCCAACATTGATACCAGTGATGCCACAGCTGAGCTGGAACCTGCGCTTCTTGAAATCTTCTGCCTGTGTTGAGCGCTAGCGCTCCGTGATGTAGGATAGATAACCAAATTACGATGGGAATGTGGCTCCGGATGAGTCCAACACCTCCGCCGTTTACTACGCACCTTGTTACGCTTTAGTGGATGCAGCATGCTGCATCATCGGTCGCCAACGTTGGCAAGGCAGTGTGCTTCAAGTGCCGCGTCTTCCAATGCGCTGCGGCCATGTGGGGAGGCGCAGTTCATCCGGTCGCAATGACTCGGTAGAAACGGAAATCGAATCACGAGTACAGTTGATATGCTCATGATGCATAGCCTCATAATGCATAAAGCCTACACTCAGGGTGATCAAAACCTAAGAAAACGCTAGCCTCGCTTAACGGCCATTAGGAACCAACTTTATGCATTATGAGCATATCAACTGTACTTACCGTCGCTCTTCGAACGTCACATCGGTAGGGCCGTGAACCCCTATCGATATGTGACAAGGGCCACATTTCCGACATTTCACACTTGACTGCTATTTCTTTCTACTCTTCTTTTATTTTTATTTATTTATTCACCGCAATCCGCTATTGTTCCTAGCATTGCCCCAAAGTGAACTGGTGTATGCTGCCGTCTCCACAAAGCAGTGGTGGCGAAATGTATGCACATTCATCCATCATTGGGAAGAGCCCAAAGAGTGAGCGAGTGAACCATGGATGATCTTGAATCGTGCAATGGGAGTTCAAATCTCCGATAAATAAATATCCAATGGCACAGTTTGCGCCGAACATTAGGATACAAATGACACGCAAGATGAACAATTAGACATCGTGTTGTAACTCTAGTTGGCGTTCGAGTCGGTATAACGGGTAGTAGCAAAACCGACGCGTCCATTGTCCGTGTCGTAAACACTATAGTAGCGCTCCCTAAAATCGCAATACGCGGACACATCAATCTACACCCAGATCAATGGAGGATAAACAAGACATACAGGAAACTGTATCCATCAATAAAATCGAGTCCTTGTCCGGACGGAGTGCCAAGGTCGTTGACGACGAGATAAATAGAATCAGAGCTACCACCGATGACAGTGTTGAGCGAACGAGGCCAGATTTGGGCGTTGGGCGAGAGGTCGTAGGGCATTCCGCCAATGTTGAAGATGGGCGTTTTCAGGTTGGCGTATTGGTCAGAGGTGATTGTAAGGAGCCCTGTTGTCTGGTCCTGAATACCACCTGCCGCGGACTGATATTTCTGGAATGCATCTGTATACAACGGAAGAAGTTTGGGTTGCTTCGTTAGTCTCAGGGTTACTCCGCTGTGGCAATGAGAATAAGGGTGGTGCCAGTGTCAACAATGCCGGCAGTCTGGGACAGGATAGTAGTACCGCCATAAGAGATTGACTGGTCGATACCCCAATACTCGGATGCAGGCCATGTCGTTGTGAGGGAAACGTACTGCACCGAGGTGGTGGTGACCGAGTCGTCAACGCCTCCAAAGGTAAGCTCTCCTGTGCTAGTGGACTCGAAAACTGGAACATAATAGATTCCAATCACCTCTTGAGAGATTGTCCCTTGAGAGAGGAGGTTGTCAGTCACGGTAGGGACAGTATCCGTGTTGGAGACGGTGCCAGAAGTAAGGTCTACAGGACCTATTCCGAGGATACCATCAATGCCATCGAAACCAGTGGCAGTGCTGGCAGCTCCTATGGATTGATCTTGAATGACCAACCCAGGGCCAAGGGTGACCGTATCAGTATATTCTTCGCCGGAGAAGCTTCCAGACCCATACGACACAGACTGACCAGCTTGTTAGTTTGATGTAACTGGCAGGGAGGCGAGACAGGACGCGAGACAGACGTACAACCATGTTACCAGTGTCCTCGCTAGTGCTGGTGGGCACGTATGGCGCGTCGGCTCCTACCCAAGTATTTGAGCTTCCGGTATCAACCAGCAGCGTGTCTAGGGTCATTTAGCCCACAGGTATGGAATAGACTACTAATCCACCTACATTCTGTCGCGGGATTGCCCAGGCCAACCTGTGCGGTGTATGTCACCCCAGAATTTGCAACACCGATGGTTCCACCGTGTTTGCTCAAATTTCCAGCGTTTTTGAGAGCCTGGGCACGAGCGCGATCCTTCTCGGCGACGTTAAGCGTGTCAAAGTTGAACCTAGCAGTAAAGCTAAGAGTAGCCTTGTCAGTGCTACGATTGAGGGGAGTTGCGTCCACAACAGCCAAGCAGGCAAGAACGAAAGTCAAGAGGGCTTTGGAAGGGGACATGGCGATCGATCCAAAGGACTGAAGAAGATGCGTCACTTTCGGGCCCGTAAATGCTGCAGATGTCGTTTCCTATTATTTAGAGATCATACTCGTGTCAAGTAATTAGCCACACGTGAAGAGCATGTCAGTCATTTCCCATTTACACACCTGCCAGTACAAATTCAAGTGCGTATGTGGCGTTTCAATGGTCCAATCGGTATTATGCTTGGTCTGGGTGGAGCCAAACAAGACAGCTATATTCACTGCGGGTTATTGGTATTCGCGGCCACAGTGCAGACTTCTTTTCCAAGGCCACCTCATGCCCACAGGCTGACGTACGGCGGCGTCGGGCGATGAGGCAACAGCCATGAAATGTCTATCAATACCATAACGGACAAGTCCCGCTCATGAAGATATCGTACCGTCCATATATATGTAATCTAATTGACTTCAAGGACTGTTCAATCAAACTTCAAGTTCTGTCTTGCGTGGGTTGCTGTGCCAAGGAAGCAGCCGTTAGTACTTGTTAGCTGAATCGCAACGATCGTGTATATTCAAGATCCGATGCACCACAGAAACCGCACCAGCGATGTCGTTCGACAATGTGCTGCCATATTTCCTCGGATCCTAGGTAATGTCTGGAAGCCACACGATTGCGAGCGAGGGGCATGGAGGGACGTTTATTGACTCGCGGGTCTGTCCAGTCGCAGTGAGGAGGTGTCACGTTGAAGCTTACTCGCACCGTGTGAACATCACAAGTTTAGTCCGCATCTTGTTGCTCGAGACGGAACAGGGAAGCACAATCGCAAACCTAAATTTGTCTTGCAAACGATCGGCTTACTAACCCTCTGTCAAATCTGATTATGAATGCGATCAGATGCCCGTGATCGACGAAGGGCCCTGCTGAGTCGGACGAGCCACATTGATCATCAATCGGTCGAGGAAACAATCTACGAGCACGATAATCCACTCCGGAGCGGCACCCATAGTCATTACCGCCCCCGTCCATAGTCCTAAAGGCACAGGCTGCCTCCCACTTCAACTCAGCTGTCACCTGCACCACGATGTGCTCCAAGTCCTGACTCATCCCGATCGTCAATTTTAGACATCGCCACATGAGGTAAAACGAGGCAAAACGTTGAACTGTCTCCACTCCAACGTGCTCGACATTCGATTCTGGGCCCGTACTTGTGCCTAGTACGGTACAGCCTGTCATTCTTCCATCTGAAACCCGCCTGCGCACGATCCACCCGTCGCTTGGACTGACCCCTGATCAGTCATGCGCATAAACTTTTCCCGGCGGCCTGACCAAATCGAGAACGCCTCCCCCCTGAGTGCGGTGTCCCCCTGTTCCGCTCCGAGACTTGGACAATATGTCGACGTGCTACGGCTTTGTCACGGCCCCCTTCCCTGTCCGAGCGTCGGACCACACAAGTATAGGGTCACAGCAACATCTTATTAAGCAGTTCTATAGATATGATTAACACACTATCTACTCTATGATAAGTTACGTGTGGACACAGGACAACCAGAAACCTCAAAGAATGGCGTGGGGGAATATGGCGTGTATGTGGAAATGGTCTTGCGCTCTAAATATGAAAACACGTGTAGATCATCAAGAATACATCATGAGATGAACCAGTCATTCATGGTCGTGGAATCAAATGACGTTGAGCTTTTCGAGGTGGCTTCTCAGAATACCTTCCCGTACGCCTGAGAGAACGGCTTGCGTAGCCTTCGTGTCCTATGGATCAATAATCAGCAACTACGCGCTGCGGAGTGGAGTTAACTAGACGTACGATGGCAGATGTTCCATGACAAAAAAAGGTACGTTGCTTGGGCGACAGACGTCTCTATCCAGGGCCATCAATGCTTGTTCTCGTCAAGGCAATGAAATGACAACGTACATGGTATGCGCGAAATTTGTCGCGAAAGTCTGCGAGAATCGGTCAGTAACCACGGATCATACAAGCCGATGAACGACGTACACTTGACCACGTGCTCCATGTCGTTTGGAGTTGAGCCGTAAGTAGGTACATATGTCTTTACTTGGACACCAGCGTTAAGGGTCGACTCGAGAATGTCCATTTTGTTCAAGAAGAGGATGATGCTGGCGCGGGCAAGCAATTCGTTCGCGCAGACATCCTTCCATATGCTGATCGAGTCTTCCTATGGAGGCATAAGTGGCGCTGAACGAACATGGGCAAGGACGTACGTACCAGACGGTTGATCATTTTATCCTCGTCGAGTATCTGATTGAAGACAAGGGGGGCGAGAAAGATGATGGCTTGGACTAGAAATAGAGATCAGACGGATGTGAAATCGTAGGAGGATGAACAGACCATCATCGAAATAGGATACCCATTGATTTCTTGAGCCACGGCTACCACCCACATCGTAAATGTACCATTCCGAACCTAGGACGAAACGTGAGACGGGAGACGAGGAAGACGGACGAGACGTACCGTTTTCTACAGCGAATCGATGTTCTTCCACACCAAAAGTTCGGAGTCTAGCGCGTACAATATCGTCTGGGATGTGTGAACGAGTGAACTGGGAATAGAAGCGGGAGACAAACCTATGTCGGGTTTCCAGCCAGGTTGACTGATTCTCAGAACATCGTTCAGGAAGAAACCAGCGCTATGTTCCAATTGTACACCCCTGCGTGTTAAGAGAGCCTCTACAGCAGGGTCCGTCCAAAGGGAATGAATATCCTGTGCGAGCGCTTCGAGAAGCGGGGTTGGGTCGGAAGGATGAGGGCGAGTGTTGCGGACAGAGACCTTTGTTGAAGAGGGATTGCCAGTGGTATCAGAGGGGTCGTCTTCCGAGGGATTACGAAGAGTGCCTGTGACGCGCTCCAGGACGGTCTTCCAAGCGCCGCCAGCACGGACGCAAATCTCACCAGTTCCGGAGAGGAGGGGATGAGTAGAGTGGTCTCCAGCACCGGAGGCCCACTTCGTCCAACCTGTGGATGAAGGGAGGGGGGGAGACTCACCACCAAACTCGGGAAGGAGCTGGCGTGCAAGGTTTGTTTCAACGCTGAGAAGGGGGAGGAGACGGAGTCGGAGGGCAGAATGTGCTTGAGTCAAGGGGGGGTCTGTCGTTTCATGTCTGAGATCGAAAGAAACCTGCCTGGACGTTGATGTGGAGGTGTGTGCCATGGAGGAGGAGGAAGCCACGTGGCGGGAGGTAGAAGGTCGACTGGATGTGGTTGGGAGGGAGGAGGGGCCGGCGGTGGGCTGGTCGCTAGAAGAGCCAGCGCGGGCGCGGTTGTTTGCACGGGGAGACGAAACATCTAGTTCATCTTCGATGATGGCGAGCAGCCTCTTGACGGAACTGCGCAGAAGTGAGAAAATGGGCAGAGACGAGTGGGTGGACATACCCGATGAGGTTGATCTGTATGATGATCTTCCATATTGGAGCCTCATTATGGAAGTATGTCGGACAAAATGCGACCTGAAAGTCTGCAGCGGGTGAGAAGGCCAAGATATGTGGTGCGGGAGACACGTACTTCTGAGCATGGTGGACTTGCCGGACTCAGCCTGGCCTAGAAGGAAGATGAGAGGGTCGGACGGAAAGAGAAAGCAGGTCATACCGAGCAGGAGAATCTTTATGGCTCTGTTTCGCTTCTCGAATTGTTTCCGCGCTTTTTCGATGGCATCGTCGATCTCTTTGGATATCCGCGCTGCTTCTTGCTGACGTGCGATACGAGCTTGCTTCTCCTCAAGTGATTCGTTCTGTGGCGGTCTGAAAATTGCAGACCAGGAGTCGGACGAGTCAGAGGGTCGTGACGAGTAGGAGATCATTGAGAGATGAGTTCAGCGCTCAAACGACCATTTGTAAATAAGGGAAACTGTATATCCAAAAACGGAAATAACATTGGTCATCCAAATCTTAAGATTCACTCAAATTCAAATTCAAAACAACAATGACCCGGTAATTACGTAATAAACCATCCCAACAGACATTGTAACACGTGATATTACTTAGGATTGGACCTTGAAGGTAGAACAGTGAATGGGTTGGTATCCCACAAGGGACTCGTCTTCTACTACGCTCGGCGAGCATCACCGTACGGATGATGCTCAAATCGTCTATTATTCGGAAGTGACGTCGGAGATCCATAGTCAGAAGATCAAGGAACGAGGAACGGGTTAGGAACGGGGATTTTCGTCAGTAGTAGGTCTGTTGGTACATGTTAGAGTTAAATAAACGCCGTATGTTTGAGCGACCTCGACCTTTGTGAACTCAAGTGAGCCCTCGGCTTTGAACGCAAGCTAACCTTGTTGAGCAATTCAAGAGACAACGTTGGTAATCTATTTTCCCGTTTTTATCCCATCGCACGGTTACGGCCAATTGCTCTGTTATCCTACCCTTTGGTCTACAGTTACAAGTCAGGCAGCGTGGGCAGTGTCAAGACGATTGTTGCGTGCGTCGCCTCTCCTTCGTTCCCCGTGTTCCCTCTTGACACGTCATATTCGAGGGAAACTCCAGAATTTTCTGCATTCATATACTCACGGATCACTAGGATGAAACATGATCTGAAACGTGTTGGGTGACCTCCCAACGTCGCACATATAAACTTGGGGGTGCCCACATGTTTTGTACATAAATGTTCCGTTCTTCAGCGACCCTGCAACGACCATCCAGTTCTCTGTCCTCGATCGACCTCACACGTCGCTGTCACATGCTGGAAAAACGAAATCAACCTTGTTTTCTAGGCAGTTTTCTTGCCCCTATCACACTCAGTCGCCCTTCTGTGGCGGACGGAATTTTGTATCAAGTGCCCTCCTACGTGGGAGTGCATGCCAAGATACATTTGGCCAGCCACATCATTGTTTCAACCCTCCAAGGGGGAAAAGAAAACGTTAGCCCGGTGATATCGTGGGCACTCCGCCCCCAGGAGAAGAAACGACACTCATAATTAGCACGTCAACTTTTCCACCACAGCATAACACATAAAAAACACGTCAAGATATTGAACACACTCTTTGTTTTACCTCCATAACGCATCCCGATCCATTGGATGTCGCGGGAGCACTTCGCTTGAAGGTTTAAGCCTATCGCACAGTCTGGTGACCGCCCAAATGGGAGGTGAGCAAGCGGGGCCGCGCCACGGCCGGCCCACAGGCCCGGGTCTCCGCATAACAGCATTAATATTCCGTTACTCCATAAGGGCCAAATTGTTCTGAGAACATTCCTTTCCAGCGTCCCAAACGTCGCCGTTGTCCATGACCGCCAAAGTGATCGACTTTAAAAACATTAGAGTGTACTGTGAGTGCGACCGATGGCCATCCTTTCGCAATGAAGCGCCTCATCGCTACCACCTAACAACCAGGGTTGGCATTTGTTGCTTACTGGGGCATCGTTCTGTTCGGTTATGATACGTGCGTCCACCTGTCATCCCGTCAAATAAAGGCCCTTGTTCACCCTTCCGTCAAGAGGTATCGCAGGCGGCGTCGTGTCCCAACCCTACTTTAGGAAGCACTTTGGCATCGTCAACTCCGATGGCACCGTCAACAATAGCAAGGCCGTGAGTGTATCGTCCAACGTCGTTTCCGTCCTACAAGCTGGTGCCTTCTTTGGCGCACTCGGAAGCGCACCCATCTCAGGTAGCCAACTTCACCACGTCCTCACCTCTCATGTGTGTGTTGATAGTGAACGCCTTTTTTTCACAGCACACTTTGGTCGTCGACGGACCCTTTTGGGGTTCACACTCGTATTCTGCGTCGGTGCCGTACGTGGTAGACTTGACAACCAGGGATGACTTTTTTCTCTGACATGTGTAGATCATTACCACGATAGCAGGCGGCAGTCGTGGCATCGGCTACATCTATGGCGGGCGGGTCGTCTCTGGCATCGGCATCGGCGGGATATCCGCCGTCGCTCCCGCCTATGTCTCCGAATGCTCACCGAAGAACGTCCGAGGGCGTATCACGGGCTTGTTTCAGATCATGGTTGCGATTGGCGTCATGATTTCCTACTTTATCAATCGTACGTCCCTTCTTCTGACGTGCGACATATCGAGTGTGTGACTGACAGCACGATACAGTCGGTGTCGGGTTGCATATGGCCAATAGTCCTAACGTCTGGCGGATTCCGTTTGGGTTTCAACTTGTTCCTGCTGGGTTGATGTGTCTGGGATTGTTCGCTGTCAAGGTCGGTCCGGCTTCGTGTTGAACCCAAGCATAGCAATTTATCGTCACCAGGAATCGCCCCGTTGGCTCGCATCCAAAGATCGTGTCGAGGAAGCCCTCCATACGCTTGCGTACCTTCGCAAAGAACCCTACAACTCTCCTTCAGTTACACATGAGATGGCAGAGATCGAGGCTGCCATCAACGAAGAACGTGAAGCACGTCGAGGACTCGGTATCAAGGAAGCCTTTTTCGGCAAGGGCAACTTGATCCGATTCGTAATCACCTTTGTCATCTTTCTCCTGCAACAATGGAGTGGGCAGAATTCTGTCGGGTACTATGCACCCCAAATCTTTAGTTCGGTGAGTTTTCCCGGATGTCCACCGCAATTTGGCCGTAAGACGTTTCGTATTCAGATTGGGTATACTGGAACGACCAACTCTCTTCTCGCATCTGGCATCTATGGCATTGTCAAAGTCATTGCCACCACCATCTTCGTCTTTCTCATGGTCGACAGTTTCGGTCGCAAACCCTCGCTCCTCATCTCCGCGCTCGGCATGGGCACCACATTTTTCATCATTGGCGCGGTGCTCAAGACGCATCCCGTCGTGACCCCTCAGCCAGGGCACGCCGCACCCGCACCCCCTCCCGCGTCTAAGGCGATGGCAGCAATGCTGTACATTTATGTCTGCTTTTATTCGATGGGGTGGGGACCATTACCGTGGGTGTACGCGTCGGACATTTTCCCAACAAAGACCCGGCATTACGGGCTTGCTGTCGGGTCTGGGACACAGTGGTTATGGAGTGCGTGTCCCTTTTTCTTTTTTTAGTGTGAACTCTCTGTGGACGCCGATGATGCCGTACCACGCCAGACTTTGTAGTGTCCAAGATAACTCCGACGATCGAAGCTAATCTGGGGTATAAGCTCTTCTTCCTCTTTGGAACTATCAACATTGGGGGTATGGCGGTCTTTTCGCTGTGCGTGTGTTGCATTTTTGTTATTTGCATGGGTTTTTCGGTCGGCTCATCAATGCGTCTTTTGCGTAGCTTTATACCTGAAACCAAGGGACTCAGTCTCGAAGAGATGGACATCATATTTGGCGCAGTGACCTTGGAGGCACGCGAAGCGCTGATTCAAAGGGAAGAAAGGGCGCTTGTGGAGGGCAACGAGGCGGGGTCGTCGGGCTCGGATGACATCAAGGTGTAAGATTCGAGCGCAGAGCTGTGCGTGAGGGTCGTGGTAAGACAAACGACTCTCAAGTACGACTTTGGCTTGCTTGTTTGTCGGATGTAACGAGTTTTGATGTCCCTGTTTTCGTTTTCGTGTTCATGATACCTTGGGTTGCGTGTTTCCGAGTCGTCTGGAAGTAGTGTACAACACACATAAGATAGGTCTGTTGGGGTGGAATATCGAAGCGACCCTAACTCAGCATTGACGTAGACAAGTGGTAACCTAGTGTATGTCAAGATGCGTCAGCGAGATAACGCGCACCATGCGTCGACCCTCCACTCCCTACGGCCCCATCCCCACGGAATGCAAAGCGCTCGATAGATGGCTTGAACGAATCAAAGCAAACGGGATCTCGGTTGGAGGCCAGCACTGTTGCGCTCGCAGCACGCTTTCCAGGAAGAATCTAACGTTGGATAAGTAATAACTATCGCACGACCTCGACCGCTTGTTATGTCATTGCCATGTTTTCTGGAGAATGGCATCCGCGCTGCGTAGTGAATTCAGACGTGTCAGTCATGCATCATGCTGGCGGTGACTCATATATCATTGGTAGACATATTCATATTTCTGACACCGGACTGGTGACCAGTCAGCGATGAGGCTGCCGAACAAGCCTGCAGGCCGTCGATCAGCCCGTCCAATAGAGGAAGTGATGGGACGAACCAAGACTCGCTGACTGAGGCTGCCTTTGTATTTCCCCTCACTGGCACCCGTCCCTCGCGCTCTCCCCAGGTCTCTCCTGGGAATGACGACGACAATGACGTGATAATAGCGAGCGCAGTTGTCACGTTGTCGTCGTCGCCTCTGCACTTCGTCCGCCCCTCCCTTACGCTCTGTGCCATGTTGGGGTTGCGTTGTGATTGCCACAAGGAACCATAGAGGATAAGGACGGATGGGGCAACGTGCACATCAGGCCGTGTCGGGTGGGCAAGCGGTCACGCTAATGTCGTGGTCGTGTTGTCGTTGCTGCAAGGGGCCATGACGGTGGGGAGGATGAAGGGGCGGGGCACGTGGGAATGGGGCGTGACGCGTGAAGTTTATATCCATGATTGCACGGACGCGCGTCAGAAGGACGGTGGCAGACAGGCCGTGCGCATCGGGAGGAGTGCCGTGCACGTCGGACGAAGCGGCGGGCGTGGATGTTGGGACGACGAGGGCAGGGAGGTGGGGAGGGGGCACGGACGGAGTGCAAACAAGGCCAGGATGAGGTCTATGAAAAAGTGTGGATCACCGCGACGCTGCTTTCAGGTTCTGATCCATCTCGAGACAACCTCTTGGGATATTCCGTGTTTAGAGTCAAGTGCCTTAGACTGACAAGTTGTGGATACCATGGCTAAAATCCTCTCCGCGTGTGTCGCTGATGTATTGACCTTCATAGCGGAAGCCCACTCCCCTTCTACATTGTTGCTGCTACTTTCATTGTCCCCAACGTAACTGATGCCCTGGCTCTGGTGCCTCGGTTTGGGTTGGTCTCGGCGACGCAGATGGGTGCAGCAGCATTATTCAGACTGGGGTAGACCTCGTTCTCGGCGAGAATGGTCCTTCAAGTGATGTTCTACCATGCATCGATCATTTGCCTCACTCATCGTTGTTGTTACCCCATACGGCTTGGTTTGAGTGGTATCCGGACCCCTTGCAACCCGTCCATAATATCTCAATCTCAATCGGAGATGCCGTCCGTCTTGGGATCGGCGTGGCTTCAGACAAGATGTTTGGCACGTTCTTGATTGATAAAATTTCAGCACCAATCAAATGGTCTATGCTATGACTTTCGAAGCTCGTAATAGAACGCCCTGTACGAACCGTGCAGAGTGGGTCATTGGCATTCCTCTCGCCGACTTTGGCCAAGTAACCTTCACAAATGCGGTGGCGTTCGGTCCAGGTGACGAACTGTACGGTCCTCAGCATTCCAGCGTCTTGTATAAGATGCTCACACATGACGGTAATACAACCGCGTATGTCTCGTCTGTTGGCCTGGATACAGTTACGATCCACCAAGGCTCGGGATATGGGACGACAGATGGGCCCACCAGTAGGGGATGGGTTTGCTCTCATCTGTCTACATCTAAATGAAACCAACATGTATCAGAATCTGTACGGGCGCAGCGTAACCGTTTTATCGGTGCATAACTCCGAGTCCAAACTTATGGGTGAGTGCGATGCGGTTGAAAGCATGTCACAAATATCCGTCTGCTGATACCAATTGCAACGCATTGAGCGTCAAGCATCGAGAACCAGTAAAACCTGCTGTCCAAAATTCCACTTTCGGCAGAACAAGGCGAGTGTGTTGAGATGGTCCCCAAAAACCATCATTGACTCGACTATTCGCGCGACATTCGTTGCTGTAGACCGTGTCCCGTGTCATTTTTCGGTAGACTGCTACGTATGGGGCGTGACTAGTTTTTGTTCCGAACGCCAATACTGCGTACACAGACTTGGATCCTTTTTCAGTGTTCGCAGAAACCGAGTTCGCACTGTCCTTCACCTTGTGCTTCCCCTGCCACAAGAATCGGGGACATTTGATGGACCACGAGCCCGATGGTCTCTCCTCGTGGCACGTATGACTGATCAAAGACGGCATATAGAGATATAAAGATCGGACAGCATTGGCTGGAGGGAAAACTTGCACTCGACGGAGACACGGGCCGGGCGGTTCGCACGGACAAACGCTAAAAGACCGCTTGTTTGAAGTCACAAGCAGCAGAAAAGGCGGTGAAAGGGTGCGTATAGGCGAGGTTTGTAATGTTTGCCGCTTCGGGCGGGCAAGGGCATGCTGTTCATGTCGAGCCGGTGAGAGTGTCGATGACACGGTCGATAGTGCTAGTGACCGAACAATCGGATTGGACATCCTTTCAAACCCTGTTGCGCGCTCAAGCTCGAACACGCGATGTCATTAGGTCATACAAGACAACAGTGAATCCCTTTGCACCCCACACGCACGCTGATAAATGTTGGTTGAACGTTTTGAATGTAAACAGATTTATAGCAAACTCACCACTACTCTCACATTTCTATTAGGTCCATTCAATCGCCCCTATCCCGAGCCTCGAGTGATCGTGACTGCATCCAAGCCCAACGATGAGACGCTTGCGAGTGTCCTCCCGTTGCGGGTCATCTCATACAACATGGTGGCATTCTGAGGACCATACATTTCACGATCTGGACCGAACACCACGGCATTTGTGAAGGCGATTGGGCCAAAGTTGGCAAAGGTACCGTTGACGGTATAATCTTCTACGATCCATTCTGCATAACTCGTACACGGGGTATGAGCAATCCCGAACCTCTCGAAGTTCATCTGCTTCTTGTCGAAATTGTCGATCAAATATGTGCCGAACGTCAGGTCTGAAGACAGGCCAACTCCAATTCGGATGCTGTCTCCAGTAGAGATCGTGACATTTGGGACGTATGTCAGGGGGTCCGGAAACCACTCAAACCAGGCTATATGCGGCAACATTAAAGATGATTGAGGCGAGCGGTAGATGCACGTTTCCTCACCTTGAAAAGTATTCTCGCCAGCAACGAGGGCGATACCCGCCTGAAGAAGGCTGCTGCACCCGTTTCCACCGCCAAGACCAACCCAAGCAGAGGCAGCGTAGTCAGGAGTGGCACCAGAAATAGCCGGGACAACGACAGTAGCGCTGATACCGTAGAAGGATTGCTTCAGAATAAAGAGGGATGAGACCATGGAAGACAAGTTCAAAAGATTGACGACACATTATCACCACTCAGCTGGGCACCCGCCCAGAGGGTGTTTTGCGTGACATTAATGTACTGGTAGGGGTTCTCCCCGCGACCTGCCAGAACTGCAGGAGTCAGTAAGAAGCTAGAGATGAACGCGGAGTTGAAGCGCATGGCGAGCGAAACTTGAACGATTGTAACACGAATGACACAGACGGCGATGTCTGAGACTGGGCATCTGACTTAGTTGTCAGCTTTTATGGATTTTGGTCTTGTCCTGTCACGGGTGGTGGAGTCTAAGGACACCGATACTCGCTTAAACACACGGCGTATGTCAACACTCCTCCCTCCCCCCAGAACAGCGGAAAATGTATACGGTTTTCCTGTTTCTCGTCTGTTGGAGAACCGAGTTACTGATTTTGCGGGCGAATAGCATGAGCACATCGGCGAAGACTGTCGCGAATACTAGCCAACTAACGTGTCTTATCAGGTCTTGGCGATAAGGGATCCATTCTAGCCGACGCTACTGGAAGATGAGTTTCAACCTGACGGTAGTACTGAAACTTCGGCTAGCACCGGGACTGGGACGCAAACAAGGAACATACCCACCCTGTAATCAGCTTCTTGCTTCGATGTCCGCTCTGCGTCTTCCTCCGCCTTGTACACCATAGGTGGCTCTCCGGTTTGACAGCGGCGTAGCATTGGCGAGACAGACATACAGTTGGGTGAGATGTCTTCGTTCACAATTTCGAGGCAGGGGGGAAGGCATGTCACTGCTTGGGATCTTTGGACGGCGCTCCGTACACACGGGAGAGGAGAACGAGAGTGAGGTTGCGGTGCGGATTGGCAAGAGCGTGGAGCGCTCTTCGGCCCGGAACGGAAGCCCGACTTGCCGGGTGGGGACGTGTGGGCTGCAAGGGTGGTGGGTGGGAACTCGAGCTCGCGTACTCCGGACCCCAAGGGTTGAGCTGCGAGGAGCTGGAACAGGGGATGCAGGCAAGGCGTGGTGGGCGGGTCGCTGAAACAACGGGCAGTGCGGGGAGGAGGTGGTGGCGCGAGAGCAAGAAAGCGCCACCGGCTTATGAGGCCGGTCCGAAGATTTATCATTGCGGGCTACGGTCGCACCGCAGTCCATTGATCACCGTACGCTGACCACTGCATCTGACATCATTCGTAGAAATTTTCAAGTTTTGGTCCGGGTCTCAGCCTACGCTTTTTGGTGGAATATTTGGATGCGTCCAACCCACGACTGTCACGACTCACGACACGCTTTGACTTGATCTGAAATCGACAAGCCATCGTAGATTCATAGGTGTCTTTCCCTGTGCCGGAAAAAAGGGGGAACCGAGGCACCGATATGAATGTACAAAACTCGTTCATCAAAAGGCATCTCGCTCAAACGCAGATGTCCCATTCGTCCTATGCAACCCAGGCACCGTCTGCGCAGCATCTAAACGACCCCACTCGTCGTCCGTCGTCGTCGTCATGTTGCCGTAAAATCGCGACGACGGAACCCGGCGGACTGCATGGCGGCGGCGAGACGGATCGCGTCGTCTGGACTCCCCTCGTCGCCGACCGTCGTGTGACATGCAGTCATATACACGAACTGGGCGTGCTGCAAGGCGTACCCAATGTACGCAACGTGGACAGAGTTATTATTGACCAGCCGTTTGGAAACTTTGCAGATCGTGATTTTGGACGCAAGTGGCCGTCGCAACGGACAGCATGGATTGTCATATATTGGATAGCTCAACGTTCACAGAAATGAGTTCGCACCATACTTCAGCTTGCGCTCGCCCTACCACCAAGAATCGAGGACATTCGGAGCCAAACTACTTTTCCTTACGGGCACGAATGAAGCGGCATGCAATGGGAGGGAAAACTCGGTGGTCGGACACCACCGAATACGCGACCCACGAGGACAGAGCAGTTGAGGAATGACGACGATTGGGGAAACGACTTTGTCCTAGAGTTGCCGCAGAAATACCATAAACTCTCTTCTCGCACCGTTGAACCTGGCGCGCCGTGTCAGGATTCGGAGTTCCGACGATGGCTCAAAAACACAGGGTTTTGTGATGAGGGGAACAGCGTGGACGGAATCTCTGTCGAGAAAAACAATGAACGTGTCGCAACTAAGTATACTCGCTGGCATTGACGGTAATGACGAGGCTGCAGTATTGAGATCCGAGGAGAGTGCGAGTAGGGGGGATCGAGAAAGCCCAGGCAATTGCGAATTTTGACAACCATATCCTGCAATCAAAAGTGAGGCGACGCGCCGGATCATGCTGAGATTCAGCATCAGTGGACCGTGAATAGCACGGCAAAGCGGGGAGACAATGTTGTCCATATGTTTCTCCCAGCATCTTCCGTGCATTGCAGGGTAAGGGCGTCGAGATCAGACAACTGCTTGGAACGAGAGTGGGGGCACCTGCCAAGGAGGCCAAGTGAAAGGCCCTGATCAGAGTGTTCTTCCGGGCAAAGCAACAACGAGCCTTTGCTTCGAGTGAGGACCTTATCAAGGTCACCCATGTTTTCACTCTCCTGCAACCGCTTGTAGAGTAACGAAGCAACACATCGCCCTCGTCTAGGATGGGTGGCGTTGTAATGTCTTGCAGTAGAGAGTGATTTACTGAGGTTTTGAGAGTGCGGCGCACGGGAATGAGTTGACGCCCGCGGGGGTTGTCGTGGTAAAGTTGAACCCAAATTGATGATTGTCAATCACCTCAAGTGATCATCGACGTTTGGACGTCAAGCACAACGTGGCCGCATCTTAGATTTGATGTAAATAGTTCATCCATCATACACCGTACACCGCCCGAGCGTTCTCATTTGCCTGTTGCATCACGTCCACTGAGCCCCATCCACCCCCAACGACGCCAGCTGCAAACTCGGCCACCCATGGGATCATTGCTGTGTGACAGAGTGGGAGTCTGCCCTTGACTTCAGGGAGCGACGCGTAGATATTCGAGGGAACCATGAAAGGCGCATCTGTCTCGAGAAGGATGCGTGGGACTGGGGCTCCAACGTTGGCTTTGGGGTTGGTTATCTGGCGCACGAGTTCGGCGGTGTTGACATTGGTAGCATAAGAGATGACGCCCGTGATGCCGATATAAAGATTGGGAAAGTGGGCTAGCAATCGTTGGGCAAACTTGGGCGAATCTGTGAAGCAGTGGACATGAATCTGCGCGCGCAAGTCGAATGAGAAAGGACAGAACACAAAGAATACGAGCAGGAACGCACCTTGTGACAGACGGGTACCTCTTCCTTCAATATCCGCTCCGTATCTTCCTCCGCCTCTCGCGTGTGTATCGTGAGCGGTTTGCCAAGTCGGACGGCGGCACGGAGTTGTCGAGCAAAGACGCGTTGTTGCACGTCGCGTGGGGAGTTGTCGTAGTGATAGTCGAGGCCAATTTCACCCCATCCGACGCAGCGAGGATGGGTCATGGCTTCGAGGCTGATAGAGAGGCGGTAAGACAGACAAGCATAGAAAAATGGATCAAGCGACGTACATCGATCGCTCGACGGCGTCATCGTAGAGCTTTGCCTCATGTCTAGATATGTTCAAACAATAAAAACGCAAACCAGGGACGACGTCGGTCGAACGACGTACGGATGAACGCCTTGTCTGAATATCAGCTGACCTCCAAGCACAGGACGACATAGACCCAACGTACCCATGACGAACCAATACTCAATCTCGCCCCACTTAGTGGTCCTGTCTTGCGCGCTGATTGCCGAGTCTGCCAGCTCCTTCCAAGCGCGCCGCACGGGAGCCTCGCACCACACGTCGACGATCGCTTTGACATTCCGTCCGTGGTACATACCCCGAACGAAATCCCAGATGGTATCATATTTCCCGGTCGGATACTTGCTCTTGTAAGAAGAAAAAGTGGTGAGAAGATGCATATGGGTGTCGATGATGGGTGTCGTCGCTGCGCTAGGATGAATGGGAAGTGCGAGATGGGATTCGTCTGGGACGTTGAATTTTTTGTTCTTATTTTTGCCCATCTTGAGTCGATGAGAGTGTCGAAGGGTCGTGCGAGGGAGACGGTGATTCGGCGGACGCCATAATGATGGGTTTGGTCGGAGACAAAGCATAAACAAGTCGGTTTGCGTCTCCACCACCACGACCCATTCGTAAGTCACGCACATCTCTCCAGTGAGTCTACCCAAACGCGCCCAAGTGCGCCACCTGGATCACCCACAAACGGAATCCTTGCACATAGTACGGTAAGATCACTGACCAATTATTCATCACCGATATCGGGTACCTAGCTAACTGACTCGTATTGCAACTTGAAGTACGTACACGGTTCAAACAAAGGTACCCCCATGACATGTATCCCTCCAAGAATTATCCCCCCCGGCGCTCACGAAATAATAAATGCCACGCCGTCGTCAGGTTCGCTTTGTTCACCCCTGCCGTCATCCGGTCTTCCAACCCCACCCACCCACGACCGGTGGCAATCTGACGTCAAGGAAGTGAATGAAATGAAAACAGAAAAGAAAAGGAAAGGAAGTTTTTCCAAGGGTCGTCAACCACATGGTCATCATCGTTGACATCTTACGACGCACGTTCCTAATGCGAGTATCCCGCTCCCGAGAACAATATCGACGTGGATCTGGTCAATATATGCCAGCATCGTGGCATGTTTCAGTGACTCGCCTTGTAATGATATGATTCCCGAGCCAGATCCGTCCACCGACGACCCGTGCGGTGACCACTCACCGATGCCATGTGGCCGACAGACGGGACTTGATCCTCGCCTCGGTACGATATTACATAGACGGGCTCCGTACCCCTCCGCGAACGTATGACGAAAGGGAAGGCTTCAGTCTGACTGGTTTAGTTCCCCCAGTTTCAAACGTGCTCTCATTCGATACTTGAATGAAAATCGTCCTACTTGAATGAATACGACGCGAGTCAAGTCAAGCTTGTCATTAAACGTATCATCTTTAGAGGTTCATAAGTATACTATCCAGACCCCAGCAACTTGAGCAGCGATGGGAGGACTATGTCTGGCAATTGCATACAAAACGCCGGAGTCCATGTATGTGGGAGAGTGAAAATTAGGGAAACAAAAAGAACGATACAGTTATCGCGTTTTCGCGACCTCTTTTAAAAACAAATTGGTATGGTAGGTGCATCAGCGTTTACGCTGGGAAACGTGAAGGAACGTCAGATTCGTCGGCATGTTGGAGAGTGACTGTGCAAGGACAGATGCGAAGAACGTGCTGTCGGAAGAGTGAGCGGCGACCGAAAGAAATATGATCGAATCTGACCTGATTGTACAGAATGCTTTCCTTAGTTGGAGGAAAAGATCCCCGAGGAGAGAGAGGATGGTGAACCGGAGGAATATCCGGAACAATCAAAAGGCGATATAGCCGTCGAGTATGTGTAAAAAGAGATGGGGTCGAACGGAATGGTGCCAAAGGTAGAAAATGGATCGGTAAATGTCGTGTCTATCGCTAGACGTTCCATATCTGCCAGCTCTTGGAAGTTGAACCCTGGATCGCACGTGCCAGCTGAAAACGTCTACCTCACATGAGTCAGAAATCCTGCCGACGGATCAAAGGGGAACGTACAGGTTCGAGTCTACCGTCAAAGAAATAGTTTGGCACTGCGCTAGAATCAGGGCTTTGTTTCGGGTCAAAGACAGCAGGATCTAGTAGAAATGGATCGATATTTGGCATCCCGAGCCAACCGAAATCTTGCGGAGGTAGCGAAGGATTGTAGTCGGGTGGTGATGGAGCGGCTGGTTCTACGGCAGGCTGTGGCGTCACCGACTGGTACATAACGGCGCGACTTGGGCGACGTAGCATGTCGTCCTGACTGACAAGCGGAGGAGTCCATCTATCCAACGGAGATTGGGACGGAACTGGAACAGCACCGACGGGGGGACAAGACGAGGAACGTCTGCGAAGTAAAGGTGGAGGGTAAGGCCGTGGACGCTCTGATTGACGAGGGTGCTTTGGATTATCCGAGGGCGAAGCAGTACCCATCCGGGATACCTGGCGTGGTGGGCGTTCTTCCACGTGAGGGCTGTCGTTCTTCCCTTTCTTGCTCTTTGTGCCATTGTGCGTCGGCGCGTACTTGTAGTCAGGGTGCAAGAGTGCGTGGCGCGCCTTCTCTTGAGCGGCGAGCTCGACCCACGGCTTCTTTTCCGTGGCAGTCATTTCGCGCCATAGATCTCCTGCTATACGGGAGATGTTGGTGTCATCTAGATCTGACCTTGGGAGCACCTTCCGTTGATGAACGAGGTCACAACGGAAGAGGATGAATGGGTTGCGAGGACGGGGGACGTGATGACGACCATTGGCCAGTCGTATGGGTTTAGCCTGAACCTCGCCCGATGAACCCGGAATCGGGAGCTGCTTCTTGGAAGAAGCGATCAGCGCCGTGGCGGAGAGCTCGGGCAACTCGAGCGGCTTCGGGAAAAGATAATATGGAGGGGTTGCGATGCTCTCCGCGCACAGCGCTGGCGTGTAGTGAGAGAACTCACTTGCAGCGCGCTGGTCGGTGAGGGGAGAACGGATGCGGCGACGGGAAAGAAATACGTCGCACGTATCATCGAGGCTCCTTTTCTTGTTCATGTCGTGGTAAGAGGTAAAGAGAACGGGACGATCAGTGCATTAAGAAGTGGCCCTTTGTCACGCTCAACGTATCAACATTTCAAGTGGGAAATCTGTGAAAGGAAAAAAAAAAGGTCTTCCAGAAAGCTGTAAGATGTGACAGCGCAAGGGAATACCTACCACGGGGCCAATCGAGGAGGGATCTGATTGACGGAAGGATCGCTGAGTCGTATGTTTTCCAGTCCGCCCAATTGTCCGTCTTGATTTGGGTAATTCCATAATCTGTCACTCGCACCACGTTGTTCCTTCGAGCCGACCATTGACCCTATTCAACCGCGGGTCACTGGTGACGCTATGGTTGTCAGCGGAACCGTCCATGGAATACTAAGACCTTGGTTTTTTTTTTCCAGCTCGGTGACAAACTACGTCACCAGGGTTGATTTCGCCGGAGGGACAGCTCACGCCGAAATCTAGGTACGACCACGTGGGCTTATCCGAGTCTCCTCGCTCGAGCCGATGCGGCCTGCCTGTAGCAGCCACTCACGAGGGGACACACGGCAAGCTCTCACATGGGTGTCAAGGTCCGACTGGTATACACGGGTACAAATCTGTTCAGAAGAGAGATTACTAATATTACACTCTCATATCGTGCAACTTCTTTTGCACTGGCAAGGGTGCACTCCAGTGTGGGCCTTGGATAAAGCAGGATACCGCCTGTTCTTCCAATACCCGTATCAGGGTGCGTGTGACTACTCGCAATCCGAATCTACTGGTCTGGTCAAGCCAGATTCCAGCCCTTAGTCTGCACATCGGGATAAACCTTTACCTGATGGTACGAGTCAGTCCCCTCGGCCAAAGAAACCCCGCTATCAACTAAAGAATATTGACAGGCTCGCCGACACCGTCAAAATGAGGAGACGGGTCACCACTACGATCAACAAGTACGGAGTGTTTTTCTTTGAGATATTGATACGTACAGCATCATGGAATGGTTGGATCTCATGCCGTTTGTTGTTATGACGTTTGATTTGTCCAGGAGTACAGGCAAACGAAACTTCGAATAACCTGAATAACTAGCACGAACAAATCGACGACGCTACACTACAACTATGCACCGAGGTGAATATAAAGAATCCTTTGATCCAATGGTACATCCACAGTCTCCATCGTCTTGTTCAACGCATAAGCTGCGCGAGTATGATCCAGACGACCAGACTCGTCCACCATATGTCTATAAAACGTTGATGTGATCTTGTTCGTCTCACCGTCATCCACAGCCCACATCGTACCAATCACCGAACGGAACCCGATGAATTGCACCGCCGATGCGAGATAAACCACTTCGTTGGACCCTCTTCGTCCCCAACCGTCGTGTGACACGCAGAGTGGTACGCGAATTCGGCACGTTTCAAACCGCAACTTATCAAGTGTTCATTCGTAAATCGTCCGTCGCGCAGGGCAAACGCAGACTCGAACGATTGGCTTCGGTGTGGGAGACCATGACATGCAAAGTGGACCCATTCGGTTTTCCCCAGCTCTGCAACGACCCTGGATATGCATGATTCCTCTCCGTCCACGCACGTCAACGTGGCAACGTCGCCGACAAGCTGACCGATGTTGACCAGTTCGGCTCCCACGGGGGGCGGTTCCCCCTGGCCATCGGCATTGGCTTGACCGATTGCAACAGAGGGTCTATGTCGAGTTGCAATACTCGCCAGATCGCGCTGTCGAGAAAATGAGAGCGGTTAGCGGGACGAAATGTACAGATCGACGAGTCTCGGTTGACCCTTTCGGTATGAGGCGGCGGCGTGTAAAGGGAGCGCAGAGAGTTCGCCTGTGGGACAATGCGTGAACGTAGTGGAACTGTCGTCTGAAGGAAGTCAGCAATAGGCGAGACGATATGATCCCAAAGTTTGCGCAAGATGCTGTCGCCGCGACATTGATGTGGCGGTCGTCATGCCTCGTCGCCGTCACTGTCACTGTGATGGGGTGGCGGTGGTGGAGGCCGCGAGCTGTTTCGTCACGTCAGTGCGCGCACAGTCAAGGAATGAAGCTCGTTTGACAGGTCACGAACGGTTTCCTGTGTGGTCTGCAGTGGAATATGGACAGCATCACAATCGAGCAGGACGACAAGCGCATCGCAACCATATTGGCTCGCGCTGACGATGATAACAGGTCCTTCACCGGCTTGGCAGGAGGACCGAGAAGGGCGGAGGAAGAAGGGATTTGGAGAATCCAGGTAAAATGCGAATGTCACTAATGATGCAATTTACTTACTTGAAGAAAAGATGTTCCAGGTATTCCGTAACCCCGAGATGCAGTTCATACCTTGTGTGGATGTTCATTTGGTTTGTAAACAGGTCGGGATATTGCCGGCTAATAGGGGGTTTCCAATTGGCCAGCATTACCGAGTAAAGTCAGAATTTTACTCATATGATTTCAAACAGCCGATCCTTCGACAGAACCCCAGGAAGAGGAACCCAGGGGCATATAAAATCTCTGGTATAGAATTTGGAAGTCGCCTAGACTCTAACTCTCTCGCCCTCGCTTTCTCCACTGCCGTGCACGCAGCACACGTCCTCGTCGCGCGACGGCGGCGGCGTGACACCCACCCTTGCTCTCTTTACCTCTCGTTGCGGATACCCCACTTCCTACGAATATTCAGACCTGTAGCGAGCACATATATAGTACAGAATTCGAGCGCAGGCACCGAAGGCGCCGAAGCGAGAATCTAGAAGGCTACATACCGTGTACGTGGCTCCATATCTTTTTAGTATTGTAACCTGTCCGAGTCCTGTCAACCCGTTGCTGATTGCACACTAGGCAGGAGGAATATGACTATCAAGTGGCAAGCACTTGGCGTCGGAAATCTCCCCTGGTAAAGAGCCCCTGTGCGTTCGGCCTGTTTGGTGGGCCTTGGCGGCCCATATTGGGTAAGTTCCATTCATTTGCAGCCGTCAAGAAAACCCGCAAAAACGTTACGTCTGCTAAGCAGCTCGACGGAGGGCCTGATGTGATTGAGCGACAGCTCATTTGATATGATTGTTATAAACACATGCGAGTGAGCGCTGTTTTAATTCCAATTTTTACTCCAAGGTCTGGATTCTGGAGTGACCTTCTCTATCCTCAATCTCGCAAGTCCTGACCCCAGGTATTCCGTCACGGTTGCCAAGTGAAAGCCACGCCAAAAATGTTGAATGTGCTGGTCTTCGTGACTACTCTTGTCGCCTCCCTATTGGCAGTCGTCTTCCGCAACAAATGGCGATCTAATTCAAAGGAGGGATATGCTCTCCCTCCTGGCCCTCCTACGTGTTGGTTCTGGGGTAACAACATGCCGACAATCAAGTCAGGCTGTTTCACCGACTCTTCTCAACGCACTCAGCTAATCCTCCTCTTCAGCATTAGCTCTACCTTTGTCGAATGGAGTAGCGAGTATGGTCCCGTGATTACGCTTCGTCAAGGGGGTGATATTGTCATCATCATTGCACGGGTTGACGTGAGTTCTTCTGATGCCAACGGTCATTTGAGGCTTATCTAGATTTTGTATTCAGGCAGCGACAGAGATAATGGAAAGGGAGGGTAGCGGCCTCGCAGATCGCCCCACTATGATAGCCGCAGATGAACTTCTCTCTGGACGCAAACGAATTCCACTCACGGGTAGTGGGGAACGATTTCGCAGACTCAGGAAGGCTGTTCATACACACTTCCAAGCAAAGGCGGTAGATATGTACAAGGATATCCAGCTAGAGCAAGCAAGGGCATTCGTGCTCGATATCCTCAATGACCCAAAAAATCATCAAAAACATGCGCATCGGTATGTTCCACCGCAGTCTGTACTATTTGCAAGGCGT
>JBBPMK010000208.1:0-38143 GCA_038090295.1 Boletus semigastroideus
CAAAATTAAGGGTGTTTGCTTTCGAACGCAAACGAGTTGCGGCTGTACCATCCGGGGAGCGTAACTTCCATATATTCTACTATTTGATGGCCGGTGCATCGACAGAAGAGCGGCGACATTTCCATCTTGCCGACAAAACTCAGCCACCGATATCTCGGCCAGCGTGCGGGTACTGGCGTGCGTGCCAATACATAGCAGTACGTGTAAATACAAAATACAAGAGTATATCTCTCAGTCTCCTAAGTTTGTGTGTTATGGTCGAGTAGTCAATGCCACTGGCACTTCATTCCACGGGGTGCAAGAAAGTTCACTACGAAAAAAAGTTGGCCCTCAAAAAAAAGTGGTCGTCCAAAAAAAAGTAGTCATCCAAGAAAAAGTGGTCGTCAAAAAAAAAAATTTTTTTGTGCAGATCTTCCGCCATAGATGCGCGGCGAGGTGAAATATTTTCCTTCTATCAGTGAAGTATGGCGCATAAAAGCCGGCCTCAGAAGTTTATTATACTTACAAAAAACAGTCAACGTCATGGTGGGCAAAATCGGTTTATCGGCTAAATTCCGAGTTCTGAATGTCACTAGTACTCACTACTTTGTTGTACAGGTCCATCGCGACCGCAGGCCGGGCCCTTAATGTGCCTCCACTGCTGAATCACAACTTGAATTGCTGCAACCACTAGACACAAACGGCGACTCTACGCCGTAGCCTGAAATTCTTCCAAATGGAGACTAGGAGACTCACTAACCCCGGAAATTAGCACAATATCAGTGGAAGAGTCAACGTTGTTCGGTCCATCAGCACAAGTTACATCCGATCATGTGTCGAGTCCGTCTCTCAGGTAACGTTAGCTTTTGATGCACAGGCTTCGGGCCTTTCAAGTTGGCCCAGGCTGACTATGGAATCTCTTATACCTACCGATGATAAGGCGTGTCCGAAACACTTCTCGGGTCTCGACCAAAGATCCCTTATGGTACGTAAGGCATTTTACTTGACCAACCCATCTTGCAGCCATACTTACGTCTCAGCAGGTCACCATGTCAATTGTGGCAGGACCACTCTACGTTCACCAAACTCGGCTAGCTAGAACATTACGACCTGAATTACATCTTAGTGTTCTCAAGCCCTCAGTTTGAAAATCGGCTTTACAGGTACCAGTGGAACTTGGGCAAACAATGTTGGGGTGCTGACACAGTGTTGAGCACGACCCCTGCCCGGAGTTCTGTGTGCCTGCCCTGGTGGACAGCCCGCGGTAATCAAAAACCATTATGCCCATTACGGTAATCATCGTAACGTCATGCCTTCTACCCAATGGATCCGAAGCGGATGTTGCCACTTTAAAGCAGCCACCGAAGTTACGCTTGAAAGTTTTATTCATTCTTTCCACTCCTCTACACTCAAGCAAAGGTCGTTGCCCAGGGTCGCCACTCATGCAGCCTTTACCTTACTACGCTTTGGTGCTGGGGTTGCTCTCGTCTGCGGTCTCAGTTTTTGCTACAGGACCTACCGTTATAGGCCCCACCTCGGAATTGAGCATCGTCAATATGGTCATCGCTCCTGATGGTTTTCCTCGATCGTGAGCGGCGTTAATCATACCCAGGGTGTCGGACTGACGTCCCTGTCTAGGACAGTGCTTGCAGAGGGACAGTTCCCGGGACCACTGATTGCTGCCCAGAAAGTAAAGTTTCTTCTCGCTAAGTAACTCGGTGTTGACACGTGCATTGTAAAGGGTGACAACTTCTTCATCGACGTGTTCAACCAGCTCACAGACACGACAATGGCCACCAACACGAGCATAGTCAGTGTGATCACTTGGGTTTGTTTCGTCCGATTACTGAAGCGATGACAGCACTGGCATGGGATATTTCAGAAGAATTCGAGCTGGGCTGATGGTCCTGTGGGTGTGGCACAGTGTCCCATCACACCAAATACAGACCTTTTCTATTTCTTCACCGCGTTCGATCAAACTGGTACATATTGGTACCATTCCCATCTATCGACTCAATACTGCGATGGACTCAGAGGTCCGTTGGTTATATACGACCTCAATGATCCCCATAAAGGCTTGTACGATGTGGATAATTGTGCGTGCGTCAGTCTGAGCTCTAGTTATGGCACTCATAAACCAAACAGCGAGCACCGTGATCACACTCTCTGATTGGTGTGTAATGTGTGACGCAGTGCTTTCGTATTACGAGTGCTCAATCGTTTTCATGCAGGTACCATGTACCTGCCTCGGGACCAACTAGGATTCCCTTAGGCCCAAGTTCGACGCTTATCAATGGACTTGGCCGGTATAACGGTGGACCAATGTCACCGCTTGCTGTCGTCAATGTCACGCATGGGCAACGATACCGTTTCCGTATTGTTGGGACATCATGTTCGGCCTCGTTCAACTTTACAATCGATGGGCACCCAATGACTGTTATCGAGACGGACGGCGTTGAGACGAAGCCCCTGGTTGTTGATTCACTAAGAGTGTTTCCTGGTCAGCGCTATTCCGTTGTGGTCCATGCAAACCGGGCTGTGGGAAACTACTGGATTCGTGCACTAAATAGCCAAGAGGGCCAAACCTTTGACGGTGGCCAAAATTCCGCCATCTTGAGATATGTGGGCGCTCCGGAACAAGACCCCAAGACAGAGCATGGGCCATACCTGCACACGTACGACGACGCTAAAGTTCACCCCTTGGTGTCTCCTGGTGCACCTGGTATTCCGGAACCTGGTCGGGCAGATGTCAACATCAATTTGGTTCCAGGCGTTGCTAATGGAGAATTCACGATCAACGGCGTTCCGTGGGCCGCCCCGCCGCTTCCTGTTCTATTACAAATCCTGAATGGTGCTCGAAATCCCTCGCAACTACTTCCGAACGGTAGTGTCTACGTTCTTCCGTACGGAAAAGTGATCGAGGTCAGCCTACCTGCTGGAGCACCTGGTGGACCGGTGAGTCCTTTTTTCCTGACTTGTCGGCATGTCGTTGACGATTTTGACAGCACCCGATTCATCTTCACGGAGTACGTACTTTTCGATCCCTGTGCACGAGCGAGAAAAGGTGATGGTCTGTTATAGCACAATTTTGATGTCATCAAAGCTCCAGGCAGTAAAACCTATAACTTTAAAAACCCCATCAGGAGAGATACCATATCTCTAGGAGAACCAGGTGACAACGTCACTTTTCGCTTTAGGACCGACAATCCTGGACCCTGGTTCCTCCACTGGTGAGTCGATCTCGCACGCTTGGATCTGTAGACGTTCACCGAGACGCTGGTCGTAGTCACATTAACCCCCATCTGCACAAGTGCGTATATTGCGTAACGGACCGAGTTTGCTGCTGACTCGGCTCCCACCAGTGGATTTGCTGTTGTGATGGCAGAGGCTCTTGATCAGACGGCTGCACAAGAAAACCCAGTGGTCCCTGGTAGGCATCACGCACTCTTTGCTTGTACTATCTTGTTGATCCTCGCGTGTAGACCAATGGCTACAAGAGTGTAACGGCTCAAATGTAACACCGTCGGGAGGTTAGACCCTTGGGATGGACCTTTTCCCATGAGGCTCCTTTTTCTTTCTTTCATCTTTGCTATATCGAAGGACTTGGACCCATTGGAGTAGACGCGTTCTCTAATTAGCTCGTTCACTAATTTCTACTATCTTTTGGTTGTTCGCTCTTGTTTCTTGGATTCCTTATGCCGCGGGTATGTATACATAAGTGGTATTTCGATTGGCGAAATGTAGTCACGTACTGCTAGACTGTACAGACAGATACCCTTGCTCGCAACAATGTGATATGTCCAAGTTACCTCAGGATCGCATATTTCTCTCCCTTTCAATCATCCCTGAAGGCCTGGACATCCGAAGCGGTCTCAGACAGCCAACGGGATGGTTGACATTGGCAACTTGAAAGCGGTTTTCTGACAACTGGCAGCTGTCACTTCACAAACATAGCCGAGAGGACAACAAACGACGATCGGTGGTGGCTCCGAGTCGAGCCGGCATCAAACTTGAACTTGCAAGATGTCAGCGTCCAATACAACCCTTACACACACAGTACCGATAACTGTACTTGCCAGCTACCCTCGACCAACATGCCACATGCGTTCAAATCACCATGTTTTCCCGTTCGCACAGAACAATGCGATCCACTAGTTCCATATGGATAGCTTGAGTGTGCTCGTCACGGTTTACCGCCTGAATCCGGTGCCCGCAAAACCCCACAGTTCGAAGGGGGTTGATGGATGTCGGGTTTTCATGTTGTTCGAGTCTCGTGGACGGTGAGAAGGTCAAAAGGATGCAGTACATCCGTGTGAGAACTTGCAAAGTTGAGAACATTGTTCCAATGTTCGTGGCGTCGTGGCCTGGGGACACGACACACAGTGGGATCGATTCGACGCACTTTGTGACGCCTTGCCAGTGGGTAACGTTCGAGCTTTACTTGATTTCCCCTCTGACTCTCACTGTGCTATTGTTCCGGGCTAGTTCAACTCATGTAACTTGAACGTCATTCACTGACACCATGGAGCTGAATATGGTCGAAGGATAAAATCATCGGAGCGACGACGCTGGTCCAGATCATGACAAGATACAATCTCGTCGTCATTGGGCGCGATGTGGTGACTCAGCGAGCGTCGCAGGGAGTCGCTGAGCCGATCCGAAGCTCTTGTGGCGGCACTGTGCGTATAGGAGTCGCACCGCCCCATCGAAGTAAACTTTCTGAAAAGCGAACTTCTGCGACCACCGTTTGACATCCCCGCGCCAGCATTTTTCCATAGTTCTCAATTTCCGCCATGGCCATCCAACCTGAGCGCAGCGTCGCGGACGCCCGGCCGCAGGAAAGCCTGTACACCAGCAACCCCTATTACTACTATTGGTTCTCGCCAGCGCGCATAATTGGGATCGCAATCGGTTTGTTCTCCCACGTCATTTTCCTTGAGCACTTGATTTTAATTTCTTGCTGTCCGTGCAGGTGCCGCCGTGTTCGCTCTTATCATATTAGCCTTGCTGACCTTGCTCTGTCGTCGTCACCGTCGTTCCAAACGTATGGTCCCCAACGCCGAGGGACCGCTGCAGCCATACGGCCCATACCCCTCGTGGCAAGAGCCGCAGCAGCCAGGACAGATGCCCTATGGGCCCGATGGAACTAACGTGGGATTGTATTACCCGCAGGGTCCCGCACCATCTTACCAACCAAAGAGTACACCATCCTCGAGCCAAGTGCAGAGAGCCACACCCTCGGAACAGGTGCCGGGCCCCGCATACAGGGAACAAACACCGACCTCCGCAGCGTTAGGCGAACCCCAGAGATCCCTACCCTCAGACCGGGTGCAGAGATTGGCGCCGGCGAGCCCACCGCAGACCAGTGCGTCCTCATCCCGAGTGCAGGGCGTTGCACCCGCTGGGGGAACGCAGGGCACTGCTATCCATCCTTCTCAAGATGTGCATACACGAGGCACCTCGAGCGCGGACATGTCCAACGGTAGGGGTCCAAGTCCACCCCCGTACTCTCCGGTGAGCTGTCATCTCCTTTTCTGCACTTTCACTGTTGTTCACACGCCATACGCTTCTCGAAGCCTTCCCCTCCACCACTCGCAAATACGGTGCGGTAGGAAACCGCTTTTAAAGCAATCCGCAAACAAGTTCCGACGCCTGTAGGTCACATCTTTACAAAACCTAACCTAAACACACCCCTTTCTGACTGGAGCGCCTTGTTTCGCAACGGGGAATCCCACGTTACCGCCTGCAGGCGGATAACCCAGACTTTCACTTTTCATTCCGAGTGACGCTTCCAAGGTTTCTGTTCCTTCATCTCATCGTACTGTTGTATCTTATCACAGACTTCTGTGGACAGTTCAGGCTCGTGGTCTAACATGTGCATGTATTCCTCATAAACGGACAATCGTTATCTGTGTCTCACGGATGAGTGCCCTCCCTCCCCTCCTTTCCGTCAAGTTTCTCCAATATAACCATATTCAGCGACAGTCCCACTTCCAGCAAAGTTCGTGGTAGAACTCGGTGTGGGTTCTTACCGGTGTCTGATGCGATCGTAACGCTTCGCGGCAAGTCACTCCTGTCCGTGTACGAATGCGACCTAAGTGCTATTAATGGCACAATGAGTTTGCAAAAGCACTGCTCGGAAATCATCCCCTTCTGCACCCGAGCAGGAGGGTTGATGCCGTGAACATTCAATGAGGCGTCATGATGATCTTTACCGGGGCCACCTTGACGCGGAACGAAACCCCAGGTCCGATATGAAAATCACTTCCAAAGGGAGTAGTTGCTCACATATACCCGCCCGCTGATTCGACGGGGGTCATCGTCGGCGCGCCACGTCGCACTGCTCGCGCGCGCCTGGTGATGACCATGGCAACGTGGATCCAGAGGGATGCATTTCCCCCGCCGCCAAAAGGCAAAACCGTTTATCCCACCAGGACAGGCCCGATGTGGATCGAGTGGACCTGGCTGCGTGCCAGTCAGGCATGGGGAGAAACGACGCAGCGTTCAGTGCGCACAAGGATGTGAACGTATCGGAATCGCACGCCTCTCCGACCACGCAAATGCTGCCATGTTTCGCCGTTGGTTCCGCCACCGCGCTGTTGTTGTGCGGTCCGCCCGGGCCGATCTACCCTGACAATGACCACTGACCGGATCAGGCATCGCAGGGATTTCATCTGAAAACAAAAAAGGGGGGAGGGCACGAGCGTACCTCGTTGACACAGAAACAATTTGGGCGGATGGTGCGTAACCCTGGAGGGACTCCTCCTACGATCCGATGATGACGAAGAGACGATCCAGATGATGACGAAGGGCGTCGTTCCACAGCCATGCGAACCTGTGTCCGGCTGATGCATCATTCACACCCGTGCTCTCGCGTTCTACGACGACCCCGACGTCGCGCGTCGGGGACGGCATAGAGCGGAAGCCTAGACCCCTGCCAGTGCACGGGTGCAATGATCTAGTGGCGCGCTCGCTTCGTTCCGGACGGTCGAGTGATGGCGACGGGGCGGAGTTGCGCTCCGCTGTCGAACCTTTTCAATCGGAAAATGGAATGCATAAACCTCTGAACGTTCCACGTTTTTTATTTTGCCGTCATCGTGACCTGGTATCCCCAAACGGGGCATGTGTGAGGAAGCCAAACCAAGCCCAAGAAGGCGTTTATGGCTTGGGAACGCGAGTCATTATGCGACGACGTTCGGTTGACAAGAGATCAGAGCCTGGCGCCCGTGCATTCCGCACACGGCATGTTACCAAATGGCGGGCCCCGCTAGGAGCGCCTTTGTTGATCGATCAGCCTCTTGGCAGGGTTCCGAGCGCAAGCTATCCTAATCACGGCTGAGATAATGCCTTGAGGGTAGTTTATCAGAACGCGATCCCAGCTGATGTCTCCGCCCAACGCCTCTTATCCACCTGCCCCCCCCTCGGACCCTCGCGAGAGCCTGGAGAACTGGTCAAACCCGCACGCCACATGCGATCCAGATGGTATGTCAAACGCCATGATTGCGGATATGAGATATGATGTGTCAGACAAGCCCAACAAAACTCCGATTGTCAAGGTCGTGTTACCCAACGCCGGCATACCACAATCGGGATCCCACATTCACAATCAGAGCCTAGAGAGAGCTGGGGAGGAGGCTCTACATCACGTAAGGGTGTGTGTCAGCAAATTACTCCCACGTGCCCGCACCACATGCACCCCAACAGGTTGTCGCACGCGGTCCACCCACCCCTTTCTCCCCCCTTCTTGGTGCCTGTATTTGTGGGCGACGAACACAGCTATATGGCGAACACACGCTCAGCGATGGCTCTCCGGTCTCAGAAACAAGTGATACGTACGTATGTCGCATTCCTTTCGTCTCCTTTCCTTCCTCTTCTCCGGACGTCCGAGGGAATGCCCTGTCCCGAGAACGAAAAGAAGGTGTGCAGGACGTGTTGGTCGTTCAACTCGGACCGGAATCGAGGGGGCATCTTGGGGGCCCATGATTACGCAAGGACGTACGTTGACGGACGGATGTAGCATGGCGAGACCATGTTCCCATGTCAAACGAGCCGCCTGCTCATGGAATATCCTGGCGCCGGTAGACGTATGTATGGTTACCGTATCATTTCCTGAACGTCGCCGGGTTTGGAAGTCGGACACCCATGGTGTCAACGATGGAGAAACTTTGTACCCTGGGATTGATGTGGTGGTGGTTCACAAGGCGGGATCCGTTCACAGACAACCAAAAGAACAAGTGAGAGAAAAGGAAAAAAAGAGAGATCTGGGGAAATGAGATCTTGGAACAGAAACTACTCGACAGAATTCACGTTCGATGAAAGTAGTATGTGGACGTGCGATGGTAGCATAGCAAGCTCACCCCTAATGCAGTCATGTGCTTGTTCATTATGGTTGGTTTCGAACGAGGATGCCTACACAGGGTATCGCCACCAATTTGATGCGACCAAGAATATTTGCAGACGACGACGACGACGACGACGGTCCATCCGCGAGGCTCAGAAATTTGTGTCATCCAGCCTTCGGTCCAGGGACTATGTCGAACGTTGCAAAAATAGGCCGATTGAATAACCGCATCAAGCCTGGTTACTATAGTCGCGGGGGACGAATATCCTGAAATATCTTGAGGAGAGGGGGGGAGCGCCGGACGACCCTTGTTCGACACGGTGCTTTTCGAGGATTTGAGAGTGGCTTGGGTGGTTTCCTATTCGAGATAGAGCGGGGCAAGGATGTACTGTTGACCCTGATCCACGGCGAAGAAGTGCACACGCGGGAACTCCGGAGATGAGTGGATGGTCAGAGGATAGCGCCATTGGGCTTGGCACTGTGCCAGCCTCTCAGTGGGAAATTGAGAATGACTGCGAACGCAGTGGCGGCCGGCGTTGGGAGCACGATTAGTCAGCGTGGAACAAAAACGTGTGCCCGATCGTAGAGTTGTTGGCGTTCGAGGCGGACGGTTGGCAATTCACATTTCGCCCACGTAATGACGATACGAACAGCAATAAAAGTGTATCGCCATCGAGAAAAAAAATTGGACAAAAATATGGGAGGCATAAATAATACGAGAATTGAGTATAGGTGAGGTTATTATTTTTGGCGCACTGAGATAAATTTGAGGTTCATATCCCGAGCGATCTTTGACGTCGCTTAGAAATTGTCATTCGATCAGGCACGTCGGGTGGCGGCCGATTGGAGTTTGGATGCCGGCGCAAAGGGCTGCAGGGAGAAGCCACGAGCTGGGATGCGGCTTGATCAAGGCGAGGGATGTGGAAAGAAATCATTGTCATGTGCGACGAGGAGAAAACATAGCCAGAGCCGGAAATTGATGTATGCAAAGATTCCTGATATGATTGATCACAGCCCGATGACTATGAAGACAAGTGAACACGGAAGGCCGAAATCCCTTGATGAGGATGAGTCAGCGGTGAGCCGAGGAGTACATGGAGATGAGAAGAGGACAAGGAGGAGGGTTAGTAGTCTGACGAATGTCCGCGAGGACGTCGACGTGCTCGCTGGGTTGTGCGGCAGACGAGTGCCATCCGAGAAGGAAACCACAGTGGGAACGGGATGAGACATTCGGAGTGTCCTGATTGGCTGACGATGAAAACCTCGGGTTTCTCTTCTTTCCAAGAAAGGGAATTTGCAGTGAATCCGGGAGTGATCCGGAAAGGGTGATCTGGCGACCTGGATCTGATGAGCGCCGTTTGCAGTTGTTGCGTTCGGCACCCGGGCGCGGAATTACATGCTACCCAGTGGAAAGATACAAGCTTCAAAGACCCCCACCCAAAAGGCTCCCATCCATTCTGTTCGTCGCCCTTTAACTACCTCTTCGACCCATACTCCCATCACCTCTTTCTCCTCTCTCTTCCCTCTCGCGAAATGGGTAGGAGAAAGATCGAAATTCAGCCCATTACAGTACGTTTCCCTTCCACATTGCTTCCTACACCATCATCATCTCCAATTTTATTCGCTCTCCTCCCTTTTCCATCTTTGACTCGCAGTCGCTAACATCGTCTTATACATAGCACGAGCGTAACCGCTCAGTCACTTTTTTAAAGGTAGGTTCTCGGCTATTTTTGTTTTCCCCCGGCTTGGCACTTATTATTATTATTACCTCCCCCGTCATTCATCCGTAGCGCAAGAATGGTCTCTTCAAGAAGGCGTATGAGCTCGGTGTCCTTTGCTCGGTCGATGTGGCCGTCATCATATTTGGTTCGCCCTTTTCCTCCCTCCTCCGCCCGTCTCATATCTCCGTCTCCAGAGGAACGTCCTGGTCATCATTTGAAACTTTACCAATATTGCTCGGGTGACATTCACGACATCGTGCAGCGCCATGTCAGAGTACGTCTCTCCCTGGTCCCTTGACAGAATGGGTCATTTATCGGCTTTTCCCCTAGTATGACGGCGAAAAGGACTTGCGCACTCCCCACGACTTTGCTAACAATGCCAACGCCAAAATCGACGACGCTGGCGATGGCGATGATGACGATGGCGACGACGACGACCCCGATGCCAACCCACGTGCCCCTAACAAAAGGCGTATGGATACCAAGCTGAAACAAGAGTTTGGTAATAACACCAAACCCGTTCCTCCCTCGGGTGGGGATATGGGATTGAGTGTCGATGTTTGTGCCAACCGCATTGCATAGCCATCACATACTGATCTGGCAGCAGATGGACTACCCGCTCCCGCGGCCCATGACTATTCCTCAGCCGCCTATGCCCCTTCACCACTCTACACAACTTCCGCCCGCAAGCGTCGCATCTTCGCTTCCCATCTCAACGGAACGACATACCTCTACCGGTCGGTTACTCCCTATCGACAATCAAATTAACTCTCAAAGGAAGCCCCGTCTAGCCCCCAATATCGGTGTAGGCGGTAACCCAAAGCTTGCTGATGATTCCCTTTACAACGGCTACCTCCCTCCGCCCAACTCTACTCACCCATCCAATAACTACCGGCAAAACGGCCAGAGCTCACATCAAATGTCTTACAGCGGCTACCTTGGTGTCGCTACGTCCACTCCCCAACAATCGTTTCTTCCCTCGTCGTCGTTTGACTATCCGTCATCCTCACGAGGTGGCCATATATCACGGTCTGGCGGATATAATCAACGATATCCACAGCATCAGGATTCTCAGTTACACGGAATGTATCACCACTTAATGCGACATAATCTACCGCCTAGCCAAGCTCCGAATGCTTCCAACGCACGCTCTCAGCAGTCACCAGACTTGCTTTCTGCATTTTTGGACAACGGCGACGATCACCGACCGCCACCAACACAGCCATCGCAATTCGGTCCACTCGACTGGCCTTCACATGGATCGTCGCAACAACCACAAGCCCCTCCACCGCCGCAGGAATCGTCAGGTCGGTTACCCTTGCCCGTGTCTCATCGCCATGCGACTCAATCATTCGCAGGACACTCTGGAGACACGAGCTGGCTCGATTTCTTGTCTCACAATGCGCCGCAACCTGGCGGACAACAACTCCACATGACCCTCCCGCCTGCGAATGGGAGGGACGGCTTGTCGTGGGAGCGTGATCGAGACGCAGAGCACTATACATCTTCAGAGCGTGGTGGGAACATGGACAAGCACATGACGAACGGCGCAGGGCTTGTGTCCCCATCGCGCAAGCGGCCCCGCTCAGATTCCGCTGCGGCGGAGAGCAGGCGACCTTCGCCAACCTCGCGGAGTAAGGTTGGCATTGGTCAGGACTCACTAGACGCAAGCGGCGATGCCCTTGGACCTGGTGTTAAAGACGAATAGTCGTCGGGGTCGCCTGCCTTTCCATTTATTCATCTCTACCACAAACTCGCTGGACCATTTTACCATGTTATAGTCCTACCTGCTTTTCCAGAGATATTTGAACTAATGCTTAGACGCTCTTTGCCGTCGTTGCGACGATCAGACAATGTTTGTGCCACCAAAAGGATCTGTAGTACTAGCGCAAGGACGTTTTTTTTTTGTCCCATACCATCGTTTACCTGACATTGAAACAAACGTCTCCAGACGCAGCCCCTGGAGGCTCGATCACTCAAAATGTTCAAGTTCAACGGGCACTCGATCGCGATTCCACGGTTATATCGCACCCGTCTCGCGGTGATCGCACCGTGACAAAGCGTCGTCAACATTAAGTAAAGTTGCGTATAAGGCCACATTGTCCTTGTGGGTCTTAATTGTCACCTACGCATCATATACGGGCATGGCGGCGTATCAATGACGACGTACGTCAGGTCAAATGACAGGCCGGAGTGCTGACTCAAACCGCCAAGGACGTGACTTGGTGAACCTGCCCACGGCGCATGGCCGTTGTCGAACGTTCTTGTGAGTCTGGCACGCCCGTGAGAAACGAGACGATGTGCCTTGGACAAGACAAACCTGTTGCCTGGGGTGGGGAATCCAAATGTCCTCGCGATCGAGGGCCTTTGGGAAACAAAGGTTCATCCATACGCCGACGTCCTGTCCAGTCCTGTCCAGTCCAGCCTCGCCTCGTTCGCTCCGACGGGCAAGCGAGTACGCTCGGAATCCAGGTGGCAGGACATCCCGATCAACTTCGTCGGGCCCATCCGAATCCTCACCCCCCCCACAGAATCCACCGGCACCTTTTGATCAACGGGGTTGGCTGGCAAAAACCCACCGGCACGCACGCACGCACGGGCGCCCGCGCACGACGCGAAGCATCAAAAAGGCCCAGCACGCACATACGAAATACCCAGTTCGGTTCGCATCCTGCGCCGCGCCGCACCGCTTCCCCCACCCACCCAACTTCTCGATCGAGGTACGGTGGTGTTGCGGTCGTGATGCGGCCTTGCGTTTTCCGAATCCAAACTCGGATGCCGCTGTTTTCTTGCCCTTTTCCGTCCAAGAGAGGCGTGATCACGTTGGACGATGGACGGACTTCTGTTCTGTTCGCTCACGAGTGATGGGACTGTACATACGTATGCCAAGCCTATGCAATGCTCGAGGTTTAGCCAAGATTGGCTGACCGGGTTGCCCGAATGGACTCCCTGGGCGGCTGGGGGTTTCGGGTTGATGCGAATGTAGATGGAAGGCGTCACCGAGGACGCAAGAAAAAGGAAAGTGCCACGTCAGACGCAAGGGTAGGGCGTGACATGAACTTGACAGCGAAGCACAGCAAGCGAGCGTCCGACGTTGCAAGCCGAAATGGATCATACTACTTATCGAGGAACATCACGGTGACCCTAAATGGACCTGATGATGGCGATAAGATGAGTGAGATGAGCGAATTCTTTGTGACCATCGAAAGTTGGCAGACGAGATATGAACTGTAATTGATTATTGAAGTTGCTCGGGTCATGCGACTGCATCCTCAACGAACGTGGGCCTAGCTAGGAGTGTGGTAGGATTCACGTAGGACGATAAATCGGCGTCCAGTTAATACATGTGGGACGGCGGCCAACGGTCAACGCATCGTAGGCGATTCGGCTATCGCACAAAAGCCCACTGAAACGTTCTTCCGCAGCAGCAATGCTTGAAATGATGATTGGAATATACGTAAACCACCATCAATTCATAAAGTGGTACGCACAGGATGGGCCGCGAGTCTATCTTACTAAGTCGTATTACTTATTGTCTGTGATGTGACGATGCAATCGCGCGTATCACCGTGTGTTTGACTTTTTGACCCGATGGAGATTGGACTCATCGCCTTTTTGAACACTTGTTTTCCGACCGGAACCCGACGGAAGTATGCAGCGGTGATACCGAGCCAGTCGCGTCTCTGTGTCCTTTGAACTTTGAGTTTTAGCTCGAAGATGACGTGGCACAGTGTCGGTCTGACCAGGCTCTGGAGGTCGTCGCAAGGTATTAGGTATTCTTGTCGTGAGACCACTCAGAGGTCATGAGGATCAGCATCAGGGGGGCCGCCGTCGTCGTGCGGGTGCATGTGAAACGTAGAAAGGCGGGACGCGTGTCACGCGCTGGCGTGTTCTTTCTTTGTGACTCGGCTGTTTGCATACTGATGTCATACAACTGTAATGACTGTAATGGGGCATTCTTGTCCTTTTTACATCTATTTTCTTGAGAATTTGCCTCAAGTACGAGACGACGGTGCGTTCTTGGTCGCATGCTGATTGAGACCCCAGAAGTCGTCAAGCTGCAACGAAGATCCCAGTAGGACGCCTGGGGAACGAAGACGAGCTCCAACAATACAAGGGAGTTGACACACGATGGACGACGCCGCGAATGATGATTTACAGCCAAAGCTTAACAAAACCTCACCTCCCGATACAATAATTGAACTTATTGGCGTAGTGCGGTAGTTTCAACAGATCCTAGATCTATCTGACCAAACGTTGGATTGATTGTGATTTTGTTCCGAAGGTTCCCGCAGACTGGAGTGGAGAGGAGTGGCACGCACACGTCCAAGGTGTCAACCTTCTTCACCAGTGAAACCATGACGAAACACCAGAATCCTGTCGGAAACACTGGCTAAGTTGCGACGCGTGTCCTATCATTACTTGAGAGGTAATCTAGGAACAACATGTCAAGCGAGAGACTTGGCACTTTATATCTTTGCATTGTCAGAGGATTGTCCGGAAACCAGATTCGCAGGAACATTAATTGCTCTGGTCAAGCTTGTCAACACGCAAGTTCAGATCGGTACGCTTCACCTTGATAGCAAGAAGATTGTTATTTAGGGGGCTAATGGGTCTACTTGCTTACTTCTGAACCCAGACAACGTTTAATTGAACCTTGGATACCCTCCGCCGGGTTTAATATTAATTTCCCCAACTCCTGTACAGACCTCCATGATGAGAGATATGGATGATAGTCTTCACCTTTCTGCCGTACATCAGGCCTCCGCGGATTCACACCCGAGACCCTCGGCGCAAAGTGCATTGGCGTTCCTTCAAAGGGGAACACATCGGGGGTAATCGGGTTTTCATTATGCGTACGCTTAAACTTATGGTATCACCTCAAGGATGACCCTGTGACCGTATCTTCTATCTGGCAAGAAGGACTAGACACTGCCAACAGCATGAGTAAGATGGCGTCGGTCCTTCAGCCATGACTGATCTAGCTGTGTTGGCAAAGCGGCTCGAATTCCTCGCTTAAATGAATTCTTGTGGTTCGGGTTTTGCGAGGCAGTTCATTTGCGGCCACAAGATCATTGATTGCGTTTACAAGATCACCTCTTTAGCTGCGAATGACGCGCATGTTAAACGGTCCATGAACACGGGGTCTCAGATCGGTCGTCCTCCCGTGCAGGAGTGCGAGAGTGTAAGCGTTCCACGACTCGGTTACTTGCTCTTCGTCTGATCATCGGACAGCTTTCATCATGTTCGCATGATCGTATGACTCCTACGGTAATTGACAGTGTCCGGCGCTGGGCAGGCAATGGTTCTTCGCATCCTCGGGAACAGCAGGGGAAGGCGATGAAACCGCTGTATCCACGCTCGTGCGCGCTCGAGTACGTACCACCAAGGAGTAGATCGAAGGCAATGTTCCCAAAACGTCAAGCAAAATGGACGGGGGTCTCGGAACTTCGGATGACGGGCCGAACTCCTTGATGCTTGGCGACAGTTGGCATCCCTCCTTTGCCCAGGACCAGACGGTCGCCGCTCTGGCGAGTACTTCTAACCACTGCTTCTGCGACACTTTACTGGGTCAGACCTAATTCAGAATGAAACGAATCTGCTGCGCTTGGCACCTCGGGCCGTCCTGGAAGTCTACCTCATCCTGTGGCTTCCGTCGTCTCCACCAATTAACTTCGGACTGGCAGGCATTCGACGAACTACATCCATTCTAACGGCCCCTTTCATCCCTCCTTCGAAGTCGCCAGGATGTATATGAGCCTTGCGTCGCTACGAATCGGGGATTTTTTTAGATTCCGAGACCCTCCAAGGTACGAAGCCAGTTCATCGCCTTTGCGGCCGCTCACACCCACACCAATCCATGTCGTTTGGTACGACGGCGATATCCAGCTTACCAATCCTCGCGCATTCGTATCGTTCTCACCGGTCGGTCGGTCCTCAGGCTGAGGCTGTTTGCTGAATAAACGGTCGCACCCTCCGATTTGCAACCACGCAGGGCCATGTTTCACAGGCGGTTTCTGCTCACCGCGAACTTGTGCGGCGTAGCGAGTAGGTTTCCCCCCCTTTTTTTCTTTTCTTTTTCCCCTTGCTTTCTTGCGACAATAGTCACTCTGGACTGGGAGGCTGGTGTTGACGGCGGACTGTTCGTTCGTAATGGGGGACACTTGTTGCGACGTTAACAGGTTACTTGGCTGATCGATGCTAGGTTCCCTCCGATGACCATCGTTACCACCGCCCAGCAGCGAGCCGCACCAGACCATTCAGGAAAAGTGGATCGCGCGGACAAGAAGACGCGCTGCACACGAGTCAAGCCTCGGGAACCCCTAAGTAGTGCGTGAACTAGTCCAGGAAGAGATTCGCTGACATCATGCACCCGTACACGATATGCACAGTCCCAGCGGCGGGGGCCGTTACACGGCCCAAGAGGCGATTTAGTCGCTTCTTGGACTGACGAAGGCGACATCACGAATGAAGACTCGAGTGTGTGAGGGACTAGAGGACGAGGTCCGGGACAGGTGAGATGAGATAGGAGCCGAAACGGCTGATTGGCAATTGGCCACGCTGACAAAGGAAGGTCCTCCCAGGTTCCGACACAAGATTCATTGGCGGACAGCTAATAGAAAATGTAAGATTACTCTCTGATAATTTGTTTGGTGGTGGACGAAACAGACATCCAACGACTTTGAGATAAGTCCTTTGTCAGAGTCGTCAACCAACACGACTCAGGAACATGACAGGTTGCACGCCAGTTTGCCGCATTCTTCCATGAAACAAGCACACGACTCAAACATGGGTGAACGCTGGTACGATGTTGTAAGTTTGGTTTATTGTCATTGAAATACCTTCCTAATCAAACCGTCGTTGTCGCTGCTGTCCGTGGTCGTGAGTTGCAAATGAAATACGCACGTGTTTAAAACGACTTGACTAAGAAACAGTGGTCTCTGCTGCACCACTAGTAAGTCTTTTTCCTGATTTCCTCGTTGTTTGAAGCCGGACAGTTGTTCTGTCCTACACCTCGTCGAGCTGTGCTAGTTATCGCCCCTGACAGCCATCGAGCACTTGTGTGGATAACCTTTATATTTCATGAGTACGTTTCTGCCACTCAGCCTAACCCTTCGTTGGTCCGATGGAAGCTCGACTGTGCAAGTCCGCAAACGCGATCATGATGATGCGGAAACCGAACTGTCAGTGGTAGCTTCCCGCGGACAGCCCGAATCTTGCCGAATCCCTCGCATCTTTCTTGCGCAGCACTTCAATCGAGCTCGGTGTTCCGCGGCACCACTCAAACATTTGAACAACGTTCACTGCCATGGCATATGCACTACGCCAACTGTTCCGCTGTACGGCGAATCGTTGTACTTACTACCAGGCGACCACAAAACCGTCCAACAGTGCATGATGTCAGAACGGAGAACCAGGTAACTACGCACACTGGTTTACCGAGGAGTCCGGGTGGCACCGCCAGTCACGAGTTCAGACAACATCTCATGCAGTACCATTGCAGAAGATCCATAGTTCGCCAAAACGCCTCGATCCTCTAAATTTCTATACAGACTTCACATACCCCGCAGCATCAGACATGTTTGCAACGCGAGCACAAGTCCCATGAAGGCATCAATAGTCTGGAGAGGGCCGTGCCAACGCTGGATGCGTGGTCGTCATGGTAAAGGTGTGGGGTGAATGGGACACGTCGCCGAATGCTGTCCGCACCGCCCATGTAAACGAATCGTCGTCCTGGCTTGCACGGTGAGGCAACGACGAATCAAAAGCATGTTGAACAGACTTACGCGGGGCTCGAACCACGCTGCGGGTCGGTCGAATTGCTTGCGAACGGTGTCCTAAATGGTGATGTGGTTCTCGAGGCCGATGCCTTTGGACTGATCTTGCCGAACCTCGTCATTGCTGCCCAAACCTCGGCTGTTTCCTCTCGGCGAGATCTTCTAGTGAAGCGGAAACGTACGGATGAGATGGAGGGTATCAGCTTACCTTGGCTTCGCCCGCGTCTGCATTGACGGATCTAGATACAGTAGTAATATATGGGCGGGCGACTTCTAGACCGCCGATTAAATGGCCGTCCTCGCCCCCCGGGCGGATTACACGCGGCGTGCGCCCCAGTCGCTATGCAGCGATGATTGTCCCGTTCGAGGACCTGGCCGCAAACGAAGCACGACAGACATGTCGGATGACATTGGAAACGCACCTTGTTCACGTTCGCTGTGTTGAAGTACGCTATGTACGACTACTATATTTAGGTAGTATTATGTAATGTAGCAGCCATGTATTTAAACCCGAACTGAGTTTGAATACAGCAGAACTCTTTTGACTTCTAACCACACCATCTGTGATTCCAGCCTTCCCGTCTACCAACCAGGTAAGTAATCCACTGGTATCTTCCCAGTAGTATACGCGCCATATCAACAGAATTGTTACCATTGAAGGATGGAATAGTATGCATGTGGTCTAAACTGTAGAATAGGAATGTAATGATATTCAATGTCATCTTATGCAGTGCAGAAGGATGTCATGACCCTCTTGCATAAAAGTTTTCAATGCCACAATAGTGATTGCATCAGAACAGAAGGGGTGCCTTGTCTACTTCACTGTTCCAACTGCTTGCACCCCATGATCAAACAACTTGGCTGTTTCAATTGACAAATTGAAAAGAGGTGGGCAAGGTAATTTTTTTCAATAATAGTCTGAATGAGTAGAAAGTGAGGTGGAAAAAAAATACTCGATGTGGCTGGCTCAGATTACGGAAATGCCGCAGCGGTGGAATCACCACCACCAAAACACAACTACATGTCGGAAGACTCGGAACTCGCAAGGTGGGTTGCAAAGATTTTGTGGGAATCTCGCGCCAGGCTATTGGGTCGCATCCATGGCATTCATGCGAGTTCTCAGCTCATCTTGCATGCACACCACAGCAAGCACTGCTCCTGGGTCAAATGAAGTACAGCCTCGAGCTTGGCAGCACGAGGTATGAGAGGAATGACTTGAACAGTCTCGGAGGAGGTGCGGCGCGCCAGACTGGTACCGAAGTGTCACAGCCTTTTTGATCGTCCTTAACGGTGATGATCCTTTCGTTCCTCGATCTCTGTGTTCCTGACGACGAGTTCGATTCCAGGCGCCGATAAATAGCATTATGAGTGCGCTTGTGAAATCGTCTCTCCGAACTGAATTTGAAGTACAGTGGGTGACAGTCATGTCAACCAATCCACTTCTCCCACCATTGGGGCCGCTTTATGCTCCAATTTACTTTGGCACCATCTTGTCGACCGTATTGTATGGTGTTTCATGTATGCAAACGTGAGTATTACTTAAATCTAATGTAGATGGAATTGATGGGTTACCGCTTGTACAGGTTCTTTTATTATGTTCAGTAAGGCCCAGATACTTCTTGGCTCCTTTCGTGACTTTGCCGACGAATGACATGTTCCATATAGCTATGAGAAAGATGCTCTGCGAATGAAATTTTTTGTAAGTCAACTTCCGAGGATACACGAAATTATATGACTCCTGAGTCTCTCCTCGTAGGTAGGCTTCCTATGGTATGCACGTCTTTTTTCCGTGCGCGAAGTGCCTGCCACTTTCTCGTAGGAGTGTCAATACCATTCATGAAGCTCTCACTTGTTCTGGTGGTTCGTTTTTTTGACAAAGACAGGGTTGAATGTCTAGCTCATATCGTGCTTCATAAACTAGCTTATAAACACATCGGCGCTGGCCTTGGAGATCCGTCTTTGCTTGAGAATGACGCACCGTGAATAGTTGATTTCATGATCCTATTGACCACGTTTTGACATTCTTTATGTTTAGTGATCTCATTGTAAGTGTTGTACAGTTACTTGACATTAACTGGTCCGTTGACAAGTTACTAGTTGCTGTTTCCCGTGACGGTACATTATTTATTGCATCGCAAGGATGGGTGGTGTTAAATATCATCAGGTCATGATTGCATTACCAACCCAGGGCTTTCTTATCTATCGGATCTTCGTCTGTGCGTCTCTACAATCCATCCGCCTCTCGTCTACTCACCGTCATGGTCACTCAGTGAGTGGAAAGAATGTTATTTTGCCCATTTTATCGGTAAGGAGTGTGGTCCTTAATAGTACCAGTGCCGCTTCAGTGATGTTGTGCAGGGTGCCGTAGCGGTCATCGAGATCGGTGAGGGGTTCTGTATAAAAAATCGGCAATCAAAGTCTGACAGGGTTTTCCGATGTGCTAGTGGCTTCTATCAGTATGCTACTATCCAACCGTTCATCACTTCAGGTCAGTAAATACTAACGATCACAAATAGTATATACCTCAATGTCACTGTATAGTGCAAATGGGTTAGTTTTGTGTTTCCCGGACCACGTTTTGCTTATGCATGCTGGGTAATCGTTCTAGTCTGCATGCGGTCAACGTCAAAGTCCTCAATAGTGGCTCACTCGCGGTAAGTATATACTTGGTTTACATCTAAATGCCCACTTCAGCATCTACTTCTCAGATCCTAAATACTGTGGTTCTTGGTTCTTCTGCTGCAGTAGACACCTTGATTTCCATTGCAATGACATACTTACTCATCCGCCATCGGAGAAGCACTGAGTATGCAAGGTATGTTTGCACGGCCATCCTTTCCAAAAGCGTATCTGCTCATGAATCTTGTTTCGCTAGAACAGAACACATTTTACAACGCCTTATTGTCTTTTCCGTGAACACAGGTACATGGACGGCCATATTTTCTCTCCTGTCCATTATCACTGTGCGTCTCGGTCACCAGTACCATCGTTTTATCGTGATATCTTTCTGACATGATAATGTAGCTTTATGTTTTCCCAACAAGTTTTTTGTGGAACTTGTTCGCTATTCAACTTTCCCCGCTCTATTGTAACACCATCCTTGCCAATTTGAACGCAAGGGCGTATGTGATGGGCCAAGAGACGACGAACAACATCAACTTGGACGTGTTCAGGAGTACAACTATGGATGTGAGCGACAGAGAGGATGAAACGGCAGAGAGAGAGATGGTCTTTGCTGCACCTCAGGTGAGCTTCCGAGTCCGAGCAGATCCAGCTCTCGGACGCTTACCACCACGGTGTTAAAATCCAACAGACGAAGACTACGGAAACGGCGACAATCCAGAACGAGGTCAACACTATAGAAATCGTGGTGTGAACTATGATAGGTTTTCTTCTTCTTAATGATTAATGCTGATAGCGTTCCCTTTTCGTTGTCCATCGCTCCTTGTTTTACTGTATTTTCTTCCTCGGAGCGCAAGTCCTGCATTTCACTTCACATTTTGATTCACAGTGATTTTTGTAGAATATGTTCCAATACCAAAGGTGTATTTAGTTGATTTCAGCACTTTTGGCCAACGTTTGATGTTTTCTTGGATCTCGAGTGGATGACGTGATGCAGTGATCCTGAATGCAACGTGAGTGGTCTCGTGGCAAGTTATAATGTTACACCTAGTACAGTAGCAGTATGCAATCGATCTCAAAATTTGTATGCAGAACAGAAGCGGCACGCCGCGAGCATATACACGTCGAATGAGATCGTGCATCCTCTAAGACCTGCCAGAGTACGCATCGATCTCGCAGACCTAACAAACATGACACTTACCGCCTCGACACAATCTCTCCGTCCAGACAGCATTGCGACAACAATATGACATACGAGGTCATCTTAAACCTGATTTTGACAACGCTGACTGACAGCGCGTCTGACTTTTTTACGCACGTCTTCCCAGAGTTCCCAATACTTATCCCAAGTCCGGGATCTGGCCACTCTCTGGAATCGGGTGCCGTCCCATGCATACAGTACGACATCAGAGGGGCGAGGAAAGAGAGCAGAAAAGAACGCAGCGATTGCTGGCACACATTCAACGTCGATACGAGAATCGAGCACATCAACGTACGACAAGCGTAGCGGCACGGTGAACCCACGACTTGCTGGCGACGAACTGATGTTAGTGCAACCCCGTGTATCCATCGCGAGGGCGATCCGAGTCAACGAAGGACATCGCTGAAGAAGCCGTAACAGTCCGTCTGGCGTGATGCCATCGAGGGTGTTCCAGCCGCAATCCTTATTGATCCGAAGCTCTTCCAGTTGAGGCCATGCCGATCCCAACTTGAGCAGTTCTCCGTCTGTGAGTTCCACATTCCATTCGATATTGATGTCCATCTTACGGAGATGGTGAAATGCCATGCATGGCTGCAAGTCCCCAAAACCAAGCACGAGCCTGTTGCCTGAAATGGTGCGCGTGGGATGGTGACCCTCGTACAGCACCAGTTTCCGGACATTGTCGGGACTCCCAGATGACTGAACACGTGCAAAGAAGGTGCAGAGATCCATCTTGGAAGGCCGAGATCTGATGGTGACAGTAAAATTCGTGACAGCAGGGAGTCGAGTTTGGGAGAATAAACGCGATAACGGATCCAAGAATTTAGAATATGGAATAAATTCCTCCAAAGTCGAGAAGACAAGGGGTAAACCAGACAGAGAGATCTGGTCTGGTAATGTGCTATGGATCTTGAAGGCGAGGCGAGTCAAAGTTGGCATGCGAGAAAGATGCAGAAGAGCGTTCACGTCCAGGGGCACGAGCAAGCAGTTGATGAGCTGGAGATTTTGCCACCGGCAGATAAAATTGGGGTCAATGGTGTTTGTGATGCTATTGGTTGCGCGAATAGAGAGTGTCGTAAGTCTTGGAGAGGTCACTGCAAGTGACTTGAGAGAATTATCAAATGATTCTGAATCGATGCAGTGGACATCAAGGGATATGAGGGATGGGAAGGGCAGGAGCAGGAGAGGCTTGGTGGTATCTTCGTACTCAATATACAAATCACGAACGTTTGGAAAAAGTGGTTCAATCGTGGGAGAGTTCGATAGGCTGACGAGAGATTCTTGGCAGAGTCCGACCCCACTGAACATCGCTGCCAATATGGAACGGACACGAGATGTGTAACCCCGAAGGATATCCCACTCGTCCGATGTGAGTGGTCTTCGGAATAAATAACGCTTTACAGAATCGTCAGAAAATCGTACAATGTGTAGGATGGACAACGGTCTTACCCCTGGGGATGATTCGAAAGATACTTCCGGAAGACAGCGTGCCAACGGGGATAAGTTGGGCAGCTCTTTCCAGAGTATGTCGAGTGCTGGTTCATTGAATGCATGGCATGTTTGAGCCAGACGTGCGAGAGTTATTCTCCACTCGGAATGCGAACTACAGCAAGTAGTAAGGATATTGAGAAGGATATCTTGTATCTCGAGGGCGTGATGCATAGAACGCGATGCAGTGGGGAAAGTATCGATTCAATCTACCGGACTCAGTCGGAAGGCAGATCGGAAGTACTTGGAGCTAGTCATACACAAGTCTGGGTCGGCGTTTACATTAATTGCCGCCAAGAACAGATTTTAGCCCTGCCAGATAGTTCAAAACGATACGTCCGACTCCCAGTTATCTTGCTTACACTGTTTAATGAGAGTGGCTGCTGTCAACTTCTGCCAAGGCGTCGGAACTTGTTTGGTGTGTTGCTTGACCCACGAGGTGGGCCCCGTGTCCAAATCCCATCACCGGCCGTCGCGTGACTACAATGTAACTGCAGCAGCATTGCTTGACTGAATGTCTCTTGCTTTTCCACTCCACGCCATCTCAGTTCCGGTGCAATATGAAAGTCTTTTATGTTCATTGCTCGGCCCTGGAATTCGTCAACAAATAGATTCGATGTTATCAAGACCTGCAAATAAGTATCACGCACTGTGTATGTACACTTTTCGTTCGTTTCGTTTCTTTGGTGGTGGTGGCGTCGCCTTACTTTTTAACCAGTGAGCTTTTGCAGGCGTTCGCTCACGGGACACTTTGTATATGCTGTGTCATTGACACCTCATACAACACTGTAGTTTGTCGACCTCTACTCGAAAGATTCGTTAGGATTGGCACCAGCTGAAGAATTTCTTCTGTATACTCAATTGGACTGCATTGATTCGGAGATGAAACATTGAAGGACCTTACGTTCAACTTGGCAGCTCACAGCAGGACCTGATTCGTATATAGGGCGATTTGGTCTAGTGAAGCATAAGTACATTTATCCTCGCCCCCGTCCGAGTCCGCGCGACGTTATTTGTTGTCTGGTATCTAACGTTCTCAATGAAGCGCGATCCCAGGTTGGAGGTGAACCCTACCTGCATCCTGCATTGCTTGGCAGGTCTTCCTCGTCTTTTACTATTCTTTCGCACATGTTACCTCCCTCAAGAGATCAAAACCTGTCTCGCCCTCCCGTTTCATGGCAACATACTTTTCCGTCACAATGGCCGTAATCAATTCCGCAGGGGTGACGTCAAAGCTAGGGTTGTAGACCCCACCTTCAATCTCTCCGACGGCGCTGGGTGTGACGAGCACCTGGGCTTGAACTTTGTTTCCAGAAGCATCATAAGTAGGGGGTTGAAGAGCGCCGCGGACGAGACATGCTTCAATGGATGGTCGATGTTCGATTGGGATACTTTTGAAGATATTAAGCCAGAGATCGTCGACAGACACGTATCCGATTGGGCTCACCCCGAACCATCAGCGATGCTGAGATCGACAGAACTCGTGGGTGCGACGACGATGAACGCAATCTTGTGTCTCGCTGCCAATACAGCGGCATTGTATGTTCCGATCTAGCGCCGATGGTGATTGAGATGGGTCAGATGATCGGAGGAGATCTGGGACGTTTTACCTTGTTAGCTGTGTCGCCGTTCCTTGCGATGCGATCGGCACCGACGACTGTTTCGATTGCATGAACATGCTAACATTATTCATTGACGCAGGTCTGCGTGGACGAGGACGTACCGACGGCGTGGATTGGCTTGTGTTGGAACAGCGAACCCACCATCGTGTCGCAAATCATAGTAGATGGGATCGCGAGTGTGTGGAGCTCCAAGGAAGTCAACCTGAAAATGTTTCTTTTTGAACTGTGAAGGATCGTATGACTGGATGGTTACCGAGATCCTTGATGATATGGGGCCGTTTGGGTATAATATGCTCTCTGGAGCAGTCCGTGTTCGTGTAGATACGTGATGACTCCCAAAGCCGTCCCGTAACCCTACCAATCAAGCAGAGTCAGCAAGCGATTTCGCACCAGCACCGCGACAATGCTTAGAGTCACCGATGTTGCGAGCGAGCCCGTGTTGCACACGGTAAGGACGTTCAGGTACTTTCCTGACTCTCCAATGCGTTTATGCAGCCAATCTCCACCCAATTTCGACATGGAGAGATTTTGCGCCTTGTCTTCGCCCGCAATCTCCTTTGCCTCTGTAATAACGGCGTTTGCAATCGTAATCGCCGCATCTGCGTCAGGTACTCGTGGCTCTGGATGTTGCTGATGCGCGGTGACGGCTTGGGAAAGGAGCTTGGCGAGGCGACGCGTGGCTGCGCCGAGGTTGACGGCGGTGGGTCTGGCAGTGACGAGATAGTCGAGTTGCGGCGCAACGTGTGCCTCGAGCGAGGCTGGGGAAGCCAAAAAGTCGGGGCGTGGTGTCGCCTTGACAGCACGGGAGAGGGTGATCGCAATGGAGAGGGATGCAAGAGATCCAATGGCGGGTGCGCCGCGAATCTATGGCTAGTGAGCGAGCAAGCGACACCTGGAGAAGTGTGATGGACAGACTTTCATCGACTTGATGGCGTCGTGTGCCTGCTCTACGGTATCGATTGGCACATACTCGACAGTGTGGGGGAGCAGAAGCTGGTTGACGATGTCGATCTTGTCCTCGTCGAGGGTTCGGATGGATTTCAGCGCGTCCATGGTTTACTTGGTACTTGTTAGGCAATCGGCCGAGTACGGACCTGTCAAAGACCGCTTGCATTACTCGGTCGATTTAGAAAGTATTCCATCACTACCATACCATACCATCTGTCTATGTAGCAGGGATGACATCAAGACACGCACTCATGAGTCGCTCGAAATTCTACACCGACATTCAAATTGAAAGGGGCTTACTAATTTTGGTGTTGTTGCTTAATCTCGTTAACCCATACTGGGACTGGACTGGAATCACATGCAAAGTCACTACGATGGACCTGGACCTTAAAGCGACGATGTTCTTCGCTACCCCTACCCACAGCGAATCATGATTGACAACCTCCTCGGTCGCCCAAGTCTCTCCTGGAAACGCACTCAGGTATCATTCTTATCCCTCGGATCCCACGCTGGCTCAGCTTTATCCCACACTAGCTCTCTCTCGTCATCTTCTTTTGGATTTGGAGACTCTCCTACGGAAATCCAGGTGCACCCCGCTTCTTCTGGCTCAGGCAGTTGAACAGGAAACTCCGTGCGTGCATACATCGTAGACGTCTTCCCTTCCTCCCCTAACTCCCGCGACAGAACGCTTCTCACCATGGCAAATCATCATTAGCACCCTCACCACCGTATATGCGCTCAAAAATCTCGACAAGATTCTTGGCCTCGGCTGTAAGCTCCACCCTTCTCTCTCGTAATTGGGAATGAACCTTCTCGAAATTCTCTCCTTCTCTCCGGCAGCCCCTGAGCCACTAGCTCAACTCGTGAGTCCACCCACTTGACTCCTTGTGTTACGTCTTCTCATCTCCGCGTAGTATTCCCCTTCATATTACCGTGCAACTTGGATAGCGACTGGCCTCGATGCTGGTTTTGCGACTGCCATGTCTATTCGTCCGAAATGGCTCAAGGATATATGCTCTATATTGTTCTCTGTTTACTACATTGTGTATGCTAATGAGGCTGACGAGAAGGTCCGTTCCATTCTTCTCCACACTCACTCGGCTCATGTGGGCTTTTTGGCCTAGCTTCGGCGGTTCAGGGCCGTGCCCACTGTTGAGATGTTGCGGACTACATGGGAGAAGACAACCAATCCCTATGTAATGCATCTTGTCTCTTCAACGTGACGTGATCCTGATCTTGGTCAGCTCCGATTAATAGCGCAGAGTCCAAGCATGTCACTTCACCGAAAGCTCCTTCTCCCACGTCCTTCCACTTCGACATATGATCGTCCAATCACGGTTCACATTTACTTTGCGCCGCCTGTGCATCAGCTTCATAACACCACAGATTTAATTCTCGATTTTCCCGGTGGCGGGTTTGTGGCGATGTCACCGGACCATCATGATGAACGACTGCGCGCCTGGGCCCTTAGGACAGGTAAACCTGTGCTCTCCGTGGACTATGGAAAGGCTCCCGAATGTAATCATTCATTTCTGATTCATTTTACAATGCACCTTAATAACCCATCAATTCTCTTTTCTCCAGATCCGTTTCCGTTCGCGATGGACGAGTGTTTCGACCTTTACCGGCTCCTTGCGGAAACGTGCGGTAGATGCATTGGCATTTCCTGTAAGAAACTAAATGTGATCGTGTCCGGAGACTCGGCGTAAGTCTTTTCTTCAGCCTTGCACAGCTTTGTTGATATCCCGCTCATACACGTGCAATACATTCGACAGTGGGGCTACGCTTGTCGTCGGAGTCATGGTCAAGATTTTGCAATACAACGCAGCCCTCCCCGCAGGGGAGACCGGGCTTCCTGCGCCGCTATCTCTCGTGCTTAATTATGCTGCGCTGGACTTTAATTTCACCTCTTGGATGTCTCCAGATAATCTTCGAGTCCTGCGAACTGAACAATCCACGGGAGACCTCCCTGGCTTGCGGGAATTGGCGTTGCAGAAGAATCACCTACAGCACGTTAGCCCCCTGAGCATGGTGGGAGATCACCGTTCGCGAACAAAACGTTTGAAGAGGCACAAGAGTTGGAAAGATGCATTACAAGATCTGGTCGGAAGGTCAGAGGACCCTTCCAAACGACCCCATCACATGGATATGAAGCGTAAATCTTCGGTGAAATCGTTCGAGGTGCCACACGATGACCATGAGTCTTGGGCTGACTCTGAGAGCGAGGAAGGGGAGTCGAGACCGGTAAGAGAGGAGGATCGTTCCATTGAAGAACGCGTACGTTTTGTGTACCAAGACGCTCCCTTGGGGACAGACGAATTGCATCGAATGCTCGAGAAGCACCAGGAGCGACTCTCGGCTGCTGTCACGCAAGCGAACCTCAAGGCGACCACGCTTGTCGCTGGAGCTCATAACGGCAAAGGCATCGGCAAAAACCGCGAACCCATTGGTACAAGACTGACTATGACAAGCCGTACTGGATACTTCCAGGATCGTATCATCTCTCCTAGTATGGTAAGTGATAGTGCGAGTCATTTGCTTAGCGTAATGAGCGCTCACCTGACCTGACAGATGCGTGCGATGGCCATCCTGTACATTGGACCACACCGAAACCCTGATTTTACAACCGATTACTTGATCTCGCCCATCCTGACCCCGTCCCCACTCCTCGCACAGTTCCCACCCCTGTTGATGCAATGCGGTGAAAAGGATCCATTTGTGGATGACACTGTCATCTTTGCTGGGAGGGTACGTGAAGCCAAGCGGGCACGGAAAGCCGAGCTTGACCTTTTGCTGACTGGCAAGAGCGCCGAGTTTGGTGAGGGATTACGTATGACGGACGTTCCATCCGACGACATTCCAGGGGAGCAAGTTGCAAGGATAGTCGCTGAACGAAATCAATTGGCCCGGGAAACGGAGGATGATTGGGTACAGATGGTGTTATTTTCTGATTGGAGCCACGGGTACCTGCAGATGATGACACTGATGAGCGAGGCCAAGGCTGTGGTAGAGGATCTCGCGGATTGGATAGAGGATGCCTTTGTGAGACATTCGGGCAAGGAAGAAAGGACGAGCAAAGTACTCGAGGCCACACAAGGGACGAAGAAGAGACGGGAAGCAAGGCGGCATTCGTCCCAAGCTTCTCGCTCTCCGACGAAGCGACCCATCTGTCACGCGCCGTCGAGCACGAGCGGCGAAGCTGATGGCAACGGGCAGGTGGACGCAAGTCCGTTCACGTCGAGCACGGAGACGGAGACGGATGAGTCGGGCATCACATTCGTCGCACGAAAGCGTGGTGGGAGTGGGACGCCGGTGAATCAGTCCAGGAGGAGTTCTAATGAGGGACATGACGTGGAGATGAAACCAGGACATTTGTCACCGTCGCTGTCGAGCGATGGATCTGGCGACATTGTTGCTGCGCAACGAGATCGGGAGAATGGGAACGGCACACCCCGGGGAAACAGCAAGACGGGGCAGCGAATTACAGAGACAGAGATGATGCGACGACGGAGGCTGCTGGATGCACACATTTTTGACGGACCTGGGAGTAGCTAATAAGGGGAATTATTGGATGTACGTTATGTAGTATAGTATACACGGATCAACAAGTGACACATGTCGGGGGAAGGGTGGCGATGAAAGGGAGCCGATGGGAGCGCGAGGGGAAAGGCATGAGAAAGGGGATGACCACAAGGGACGGATTGCGGGTGGCGTGGATGATCAGAATACCGGGGACACCGCATTGTATGCTGAGCAAGCATTCTCGATTAGGAAAGTGGGGCGGTGCTGCGGCACTGCAGGCTAAATCGGGACACAGCCACGTCGGTCAACGTCGAGCACGCTGACCGTCCACGAGCTCTGATCAATCCCAGCTTCACCGGCATTTCTTTAGCCTTGTCTTCCGTGCTCGTCATCAGCGTACACGGCTGTGTATAACCCTGCATTCAAAAACTTGGTTTTACACACTCACCCCGTAAAAAGCACCCGTCGGACGTTCTCTGCAGAACGCTCATTACTTGTCCCATTTCACATCAAAAAGAAGCTTTCTCTTTCCCTCGCCTAATCAATAAAAAGGGCCCACCCAAAGTCATGGACATTGATCCTGCAACTCAAACACGGGTTCAGTGGCAAACTTCAATCACGCAGACACAGCAACGCCAGCCTGCCATTGACCCTGCCGTCAGCCACGAGTTCCAATCCTATAACCATCACAACAACGACACCGAGAATCTGTCCTACACTCCCCAGCTCGCCAACATGCCGCAGCAGTCCCCTTCCCAACCCCACGTTCAGCCGCCCTCCTTTCCCCCCGGCGCTGGTCCCAACGATCCTACCGAACAACATGCCCACTATCCCCCCGGTCATGCCTACAGACGAAGTCATAGCAATTCTCCTTTTCGTCAGACGTCCCACCCATCGCCCTACCCGCTCCCCTCCACCCCAGCTCAACCTCCGCTCCCACAGATGACCCAGCCTGTAGCGCCACTGCCGGATGCTGTGAAGCAGGAAACGGCGTACTATACACCCACCGCCGCGGAGCTGTATAACCAAGCGCTTGCCTCCTCGTCCGTCCAACCTGGAGACCCATCCGGCCATTACCCGTCTTCGAGCGGCGTACCGAGGTTACCCCCAATTTTGCAGGTGGAGAAGAAGCAGGTCACGACGTCTGCTACGCAGGCGGCAAGTGCGAGTCGAAGGCGCAACGAAGCGCACTTCATCTGTCCTGTGCCAGGGTGCGGGAGTACCTTTACGCGTCGGTTCAACCTGCGAGGTGCGTGGCGAGTCTATTGTGCGCGCGATCCGTCTCCGTTTAAACTCTGCATCGTCTCTAGGTCACTTGCGATCGCATACTGAAGAGCGCCCCTATGTGTGCGAGTACCCGGATTGCAAGAAAGGGTTTGCGAGACAACATGACTGCAAGTGAGTCACTTCCGATCGCGGCATCGGGTATCGTGGGACGCTCGACGTCCACGCCGTTTTTTTTATTCGGATCTTTCGGCGATGAACTCATCATCATTCATCTTGTAGACGCCACCAAGCTCTGCACGCTACGCGGTCTCAGTCTAACATTTGTCAAGGTTGTCGGAAGACGTTCAGTCGTTTGGATGCCCTCAACGTAAGTGATCATCATGAAGTGCTTCTTTTCTGGCACTCTCCCTTGTTCCGATCTCATTCATCTGTTATATGACAGCGACACCGTAAGTGGACCATTTGGACACGCGTCGTCCGTTGAGATATGAAAATCATGACTGACTCCATTCCGTGTTGCAGTGCGTTCGGAAGGTGGAGCCGAATGTAGGCAGGCCGTCGAGGCGATACAGCAAGCACAAATACAGGCCCAGGCCCAAACCCCAACCCAGGTCCAGGGCCAGGTCCAGGTGGCTCAGGTGGGGGCACAATCACATGTACCCTTGCATGGGCTTCCAAACCCACCTTCGTCGCCTTCAAGTAGACCTGGTCCGAGTAGCAGCAAGATCTTACAGACACCCCCATCGAGTTGAACGGAGTGCCACCATGGATGTTTTTGTTCTCATGACATTAGATGTGACTGATGCATGGTGTGCGCCCGATGGACGAACGGGACGCTATAGACTTATGTGGGTGTTTTTCTATGCACGCTTCATTTCGGGTGCTTCGTTGGTTCCACCGCTCCCCCTTTATCCCTTTTTTGCTCTCCCTGTCGAATGTTTACCTATGCGTGGATGTAGCACCTTGTAACATTTTTGTTTCCCTGACCATCCATTCGAAGGGCCTCCTATGATCAAGGCAATTCTTATGGGTCTAGCATAGAATAACACTCCGTTCATAATTGTACTACCACACAACACAAAAAACACGTGAGAAAAATGGTTGCCGGGTTGCCGGCAATTAAAGTCGACTAGAGGAGTGGAACGTCGTGTGCTGGCATCTTACCACCGGCTATTCTCTGCCCTTTTCCACCGTCTCGACACGCGCAACTGTCTTGATTATCGATAACGCTGTCGGTTTCGTTTGATATCGTAGCGAATCTGACCCATCCGGTCAACCCTAAATTGCGCCACACACACCATTACTATCGCTCGTACAAGCACGATGTCGCTCTCGATGCTCGTGGGTGGAGGAGCCGAGTGCGGACCTTCGAATCCCTTGCAGGCGCTTTCCAAGCGATTTGATCAGGATCATGCAGCACAGCAGGTGAGCGCCATGCGGCCCGGGTTACCGGCAAAGGTCGACGGTGGTGATCCTCATCCGAGTTTTTGCGCAGGACGTTGTGGGGCCGTTTCGTTCCCGAGGACCGTTGTCCGGCGAGGTATGCCCTTTCATCCCGTCGACCGGATGTTCCACTGACCCGTTTCCGTCCCGTGCTTCCATTCGATTGTTGCTTCCATCCCTCGTACCTATATTTATGGCTGTATCGTTGGCTGAACCACGCATACTACTGACTCGGTGCTCGTGGTCGTGGTCGTCAGGTCCATTTCCGATCCCAACATGCCCCCACACCGGAGCTGCAGCAAGAGGCGGAACGGTTCTTTGGTGCAGGACCGGCTCCGGTACTACATGTACCCATGTCGATGTCCTCCCTTCCAGCGCAGCCGTTCGACGTGGCTAGGTTGCGTGACGCGTTGCCCGCTGCTGCTAACCCTTTGCAACACGCGCAGATCGGTGGCGCGGGAGGTACAGCGTGGGCTGCTGATTTCCTCGCACGTCAGCCGACGACGATCCAATCGCACCCGCCGACCCAGGCGCAGGTTGTCCCTGCGACGCAGCTGGAGCAGCAGACTCGGGGACAGAGTGGGGCGTCGGCCTTGGGGGGCATGCAACGTGCGTTTTTGTGCTTGCGTGTTATGGCGTACCTGACCTTTTTTCCTGTTTTTTTCCCCTTTATCCTTTTTGTTGTCGACACATCATTTTTCTTCTTCTTCTTGCCCATTCGTGACAGGCGGTGCAGTTCCGTGGAGCCCGGCATATGCAGGTTATGGGAGAGCTCCGGTCGCTGGGATAACGACTGTTCCTGCGCAACGGCATGTCGTACAAAGTGACCGTGAGTCGCCCCTGTTGACGTGACGACGAACAAGTCTCATTCGTTGGCCGTTGGTCAGAGGTGTCCTGGGACAAGGAATTTCAGACGCAAGAGTCCTTGTTGAATGCGCCCGTGCTGGAACAACAACCACAACAAGAGCAGCAACGTCAGCAAGATGCCCAGGGTGCGGTGCCTGCGGATGAAATGGCCTTGCTCGCGGGGCAGGTCATAGACTCGGTGAAATACGAGCAGAACCCAAAGTTCCGGAATAGCGAGTTCCTGGAGCTCATGCGTCGACTGCGGGACGGCGAGGTGGTTGTCGACAAGGACGACATCGTGCCAAAAGACGCCACGACGGCTACGGCCGTGGATGTGAAGGGAAAAGGACGTGCGATGGTGATAGAGGACGACGTCACTGTTCTGCCCACCACCGCGTCACAATCACGCGGCCATCTTTCGTATCAGGGTTCAAAGGAATTGAATGCGGCGTACGTGCAACAAGCGATGGACCCCCACGAGGCCTATTTCCGTCAGGAAAATACTGACTTTACCGAGTACTGGAACGCGCACTACACGGGCCCGGCTACGAGCACGGTATCCGCGGCCCCAGAGAGGAATGCATGGTATCAAATGCAACGCGACTGGGATGCGTTCGAGGCGACGACGTTCGGCGTCAAGCCGGTGGGAAATTACCAGTTCCAGACGAACAACCCGTATCTACTCGGGGACTCGTCCAGAACGCGGCATCACGCCTTGCACATGTCACATTTGCAACGAACAAACGAGGTACGTACACATGAACCCCCCATTCCATTCCTGTGGAGTACGGAGAAGAGCAGCACCACACAATAAAAAGGCTCAGGGGGGAGTCCCGAAGTGTGCATTGTTAACTTTAGTTTGGTTTTTTTTTTTCGGCAGAACGTTCTCGAGCTAGAAGCTGCTGTGCAGCGAGATCCGAGGAATGCAGCCGCATGGTTCGAGCTTGGCGTGAAACAACAAGAAAACGAGCGCGAGGCAAAGGCGATCCAAGCATTGGAGTGTGCCATCGAACTCGATCCATCTCATCTGCCAACCTGGCTCGCACTTGCGGTATCTTACACCAACGACAACCACAGATTGGGGACGTATGATGCAATCCGGGAATGGGTGTTACGGAGCCCAAAGTACGAATCTGTTGCATCCACATCTAAGTTGGCAACGCACACACGGGGCGATTTTGCGGCATTGATCGACGCCCTCATTCGAATGGCAACCAGTGCCGATCAGCAAGGGGACCGTGTGGATGCAGACGTGCAGGTTGCCTTGGCGGTGTTGTTAAATGCGACCGAGGTGAATAAATTGTTTCCTCCTTGCCGTTCATTTTCATACCAAGACATGTTCCTCAGGAGTACGCCAAAGCGGTGGATTGTTTTCTGACGGCGTTGGCCGTTCGACCGGACGTACGTTTAACACCGGCGCCCACACTTTTTTTTTTTTTTTGACGTTGGTTAGGATTGGCTCTTGTATAACCGCGTGGGTGCAACCATGGCCAACAACGGGCAGGCCTCCGACGCTCTCGGATACTATTTTCGAGCGCTCGAGTTGAACCCGGCTTACATCCGCGCGAGGTATGTTTTTCATGACCGTCCCGGCATTTACTTGTCAACCTCCTTCCCTTTTTTTTTCCCACCGCAGATTCAATCTTGGCATATCCTGTATTAACCTCCGAGTGAGTCGCATGCACGCCTTTTTGATTCGTCCGTCCACTTAACGTGATATGGCCACGACGTTGTTGTAGCGCTATGACGAAGCGGCCTCGCACATTCTCGACGCGCTCGTGTTGCAAGACAGCGATGGCATTCAAGACGGGACGGGGATGAACGACGCGCGCGGCGTGACGTCGTCGACACTCTGGGAGAGTTTGAAGACGACGTGTCTGAATTTACAGCGTGTGGATTTGGCGTCCATGTGTGATCGCCGGGATTTGGATGGTACGTCTCGGTTAAATTTTTTGTTTTTTTTTTTGTTTTTTTTTTTCAATTGGTCGACGGCATGGCATGCTGATGGATGGCGTGTAGGGTTTAGAAGTGTGTTTCGAGGGGTGTGAGGTGGGCTTTGGTTTGGTGGGCGTTTGGAGGTTTTGGAAGTTTCAAGGGGGTGTGGGGTGGGCTTTGGTTTGGTGGGCGTTTGTTTGGTTTTGGAAGATGCAATGGGTGGCGTTACTGATGCAAAGGTGGACATGGCACCCCACACGCATACGACTATTCATGTCGACACTCGAACGAGCGTCGCCGAGTCTGTCTAGCATTTAAATCCTTTCATTTTCATTGTGTTTTGAGTTGGATCGATTCCATGACGGTGTGTGAGCTCTCGGCCCGATGTTCCGATGTATTTTTAGCTGCCAATCAACGTTTCTGGCCCCACACACTGTCCACCGTGACACTCAAGAAATATTTAGTTACTGTCAACTTCCTGATAGCCTATTCATAACGGCTAGATCTGACCTGCCCGCTCTTGCCAGAACGTGTCGTACCTTTAAAGAAACGGCACTCAATGAGAGTCGGACAGTCCACACGCTATAGCGAGATGTCTTCCGGAGGCATCTCAAAAGGTAAGATGATTCCAGCCATTCAGCCGACTTTACCTGAAAATAGACTTCCACTATCCTACACAGTGCTACTCGTTCAGCAGATCATTGACACAGACCGAGTGGGACATCCTTCGGAGTTACACGCGTCGCATCCTATCCATGAAGGACTACAGACTTGAACTCGACTGGGGAATCCGTCAGGATCTTCTTGCAGCCTTTCTCCAACTCAGCAGCCCCTCGTCCCAACATCTCTGCAATCTCGGGTGTTGGTTAGCGCACCGGGACAAAGGACTTTGCTGAGAACATGTCCTTTCCATCTCTGATATCCCTCCAGCTCATACCCATGTTGAATGCGGGCCTTGGTCCGTTCCCTAGAGACGGGTTTCGACTCCTCCTCCTCCCATATGAGGGACATTTGCGTTCACTTCCGTTACCCTGATATCATCTTCGACGATTATTTTTCGAGTTTATCAGACCGTGCGTTGCCGCCAAATCACCCTGGGCGTAGAGGCTCTCGTGCATCTGTTCTTCGTGCCCGTATTGACTGATCTCGAAGTTCACCCTAAGCGCAACATTGCTGGAACGTATCGCTCCCATCGATTCGCCCATTATGTTCTCCAACTTGCGTGTCTTTGGATTGAATTCTGCATCCTTGGATCTGATTTCGCGGTTACTTGCCCTCTTCCGATTACCTGCTCTCGCGGATTTCAGTGCTCTCCTCCAAGTCGGATCTTTCCTTCCTATTTGACAAACTTCAGAGGTCTGGCGCAGGTCATGCCATCCAAAAGTTGACATTGCATCAAGAACCTCCGTCAAATCGCACGCTCGTCATACCACAGGACTCCGCTCTCGTTCTTGGCTTTGCAGACTTGCAGCCATGCATGGATTCCAGCAACCTCCATTTCTTTTCCCTCGATATCAACACGAAAGTGGCGCTGAGGGGGTGGCGACTTGTTATCTTTGACGTCAGCATGGCCGTACGTTCAAGCATCTCCACATCAATGAACAGTGGGGTCGGGGTTGGGTTTCACCCGGAATTGCGCCGAACGAACTCATACGGCTCTTGCAAAAATGTCCATTGCTCAGCCAGATTGCTCTTGCCCGTCGATACACGAGGCTATACTGAATGCCTTCATCCGCCTTTGAGTCTGGGATCAGCCTTGTCACCCTCGCTCTCCATCCATGTGGCCCCGATTCGGTCATCGATGAACGATCTGTACCGGCCGTCGCTGCATTCTTTGCTGCTATCATGCCTTGTTCTACGTTTTGCTTCGACGCTGGGCGTTTCCACAAGATGGATAGTCTTATGTTCCAGCTGGGCTCGAACTGTGCTCGTTGGGCGGGGCGGGGTATGCAAAGCTCGTTAAAGACACAATCAGTCAGAATGCTTCGGGACAAACGTGAATGTCCCACACTGTAGCGTTCCCTCGTTGGATTCCTAGTCGATGTCCCCGTGCTGACCGCCGCACCGCAATCCGTGCTCGTAATATTTGTAGCCGTTCCCACTGCGGCCATGCCGACACAAGCGTGTGTGTAGGTCGATCTGCGTGGGCTTGACCTCCAGTATTGACCCCCAGGGTCCATGCGACGCAGGTTACTAAAAGACCATGCATGAGCGCCAAGTCTTGCACTCCGAGCGAAGGCCTAGGCGGCGTGGCTGGGGTATAACAATCAAAAGAAGAGATCGATTGCATCAGGCGCACGAGCTGAATGGTACGGGCCATGCTGCCGGATGGTTGAAAGCTTGCAAAGAAGGAGCAAATACGTTGACCGAAAGGGGGGTACTTTCGATCAACAACAGTGAGATGTGTCGACACATCACGACAGGCAGTGGCAGTTGAATCTTGGAGAGAAACCCGCACGATTGGCAATCCAGGCACCCTGAGAATAGTGACGGGTGATGTAGAGGCTCGGGAACGACATGGGTGAACTGGAGGCAGCGATTTTGTCCGGCAATGTGGTGCTGCTCAGTGTGAAAACTGAGTTCCGTCAGCGCAGGCATGCGGGACAAATGTGTAAGTACGTCCATTATTCAAGGTGATTTCGCTGCAATGCACACTTTGGAGGTTTGTCTATCGGGATATTTAGCCCGTCCGAATGCGGCATCCAGGTATTGCAAGTGGACTGAGAAATGCCTGATTTGGGGGGAGAAAATGGACAACGAATTAGGGAAATTTTGTGCCGGATGTAGAAACGTCCCGTTTATGAAGCCGAGATTGACGCTGACTTGGAATGAAATGTGGGATGGGAAGGGCATGCACAAGTCATTCAATCCACAAGCTTGATTACAACCAAGACGGCGGGGATTGGGGGAGGAGTGGCTCGGTGGTAGGAGGGTTCAGAAAGGTCCTGACGGAACCCCAGGCAAGTCCTCGACTGAAATCTTGTACGGACAAGATGCGATGCGTGTTATTCCAAAGTGTCCCCCCACTCGATCTGTGTAAGCGATTTTGGTAAACGACCATAACGTCGTCGGATACGAGGGAAAACTTTCTCTATCAGACAGTATACAAATCCTTGGAATAGTCTTGCCTTCAAGTTTCCCACATGGTGATTCTCTTGACAACCAGATGCTTCCTGAAGGCACCACGTGATATTGGTGATGGGTCAGCCAGCTGTGACCAAAGCACATCCAGCGTCAGTTCTTTGAAGGTGCGCCATGTTCTTGACAGAGCCAAACGATCAGAGGTAGACCTCCCAAACAGTGGACGTCAGTAACTAAATATGAGGAGGAGTAATCTCCGGTATCTAAGAGATACAGATTTCAGGTCGAATGATTTACACCTTACCCGATTCGGACTCCCCCCCCCCCCCCCCCCCCCAACCGTCCTTCTTCTGCGCGTGATCAAACAGGTTGACCCCCCCCCCATCCCC
>JBBPMK010000209.1:0-38131 GCA_038090295.1 Boletus semigastroideus
TGGGTCGGTGGGTGGGTGATAGGTGAACTTGAGCTGCCTATTTCGATTTCTTCCTTCTCGATTTGTACAGTATTTGATTGCCTCCCCTTCGTTCTTGTACCAGGTTCAACGACGGACGTCTGCACAAGATTAATTTACATAATACCTGAAGAGAATCCATATCTCAGAGTCAGCGTACCTCATCTGGACCCTACGCTGCGAGAGAGTGATCGAAGGACGCACCTATCCATAGCCATCTATCGCAGCAAAATAGCTCAACCAAATCACAACAAGACTGCAAATCGATCGCCGGCTTGCGACATCTAACTGTCGCAATAAGGTCAAACATACCTGGATGCGTGGACTAACCTAGAGGTTTTAGTGGGTATAACCCTATCCAGATCCAGACCCCTGTAGGAACCGAGAACACATAGGTCACGGGGCCCCACACCCCCTATAAAAGCATTTTCCCTCGGACCGATTAGCCCTGGCTAATACACTAAGGTTATCTGCCCGAATATACGGCGGCGCCGCCGCTGATCCCGAGTCGCAGCCACTTGATTTCCACGACAACCGTGTCAGTCCTTATTGGTGCTCCCTGCCCGGTCTTCAGGACTCCTCGTTCAGGCCCAAGTAGCAACAGTGGATATGCACAACCATTATCCAACACACTACGGTACAGAGACATTATATCCTATATTCCCTATGTTTGTAGTTCAGTACCCCCTTTTTCTCGAGCTGGACTCGATGAAATTTCTTGCCTCGGGCCGCGTCGGCATGAATTCGGCACGGATTATTCAAGGTGACGCTCCTGTGACATGGTGCAAATTTGGTGGGGAATGAGATGGTGTTGAAATCACTTGAATTTATCATCAAGCTGCTCACCAAAACTCTAATATTCACAGTGAAACTACAGCACTAGCTAGAGACTGATATAATTTTTGTGATGTTATCTATTTGCATTACCCATCTAAGGATAGTACTCCTGGACTCATCTCGGCCTCTACATACCCATGCCAATCATACCAATGCGCCAATCCCGATTTGAGATCGCGCAAACGTTCCTTAAAATATTATCATGCTGGAATCCGATCTATGGAATTGTGCTTAGCCGTGATGATACGCAAGAAAAGCGCTACCGTCTTCAGGAGTGTTGGAGGGCGTTTAGTTTTGTTTCCACTCACCGCATTATACCCATGACGAAGGAGTACTGTCATGATGTCCTTTCACGGTTGGCGGGCCTCCAGGACATATATATCATTGATGAACCTTATCCTCAAGGTCGCATCGGCTCTATCGACAGTCGGCCTCTACCTCTGAACAAACATTTGCGGAGTCTGGTGCAACTCTTAGTGGTTTTCACGGTGTCTCTCTCGAAATGCTCGAGAAAAATGGCTTTTCCGATGCTGGACAGGTGCCACAGCACACTCGAGGGGTCTCACGGTTTTGGGAATTTCGGAAGGGTCCAGGAGATAGTATTTCACTTCAATCTCAGTGAGTGCTTCGTATTGCTGTACATCACTTCGGAACTAGGGTTTGATTATCCTTCTATTTGATCCGCAGATTACCCCCAGCAGAGGATTCCCCGTGACTTTATCATATCAAGGAGACATTTATACCCACGCAAGTCTATCATTCCACAACCGCGACACAGAACGAGCATTCTCTGCCGTCTTCGGTTTCTCTCGCAACACTTATGCTTCCAACAATCCGAGGATATCGGTAGAAGTCTTATTTCATCATTTTGAAGAGTATACCACTTTGGGAGCCCAGGGAATATATGATCAATATGTTTTCCCTCGCTATCATGCCAACGTCCCCTTCCCCGCCCATGAGCGAATTCACACCGATTGAAAGCACCACGAGAACGCCCACAGTCTCGTCCACACTTTGAACTTGACGCGCTGCGCGTCGCGCGGGCCCATCGTCGTTACCAAGGATTTCGGGGATCAAGACGTTGGTCTGAGGGTCAGCACGGAGCTGTGGTGATCGTGCGACTACCAGGAGGAGGAGGACATCATGTATTATACCATGTTGGTAGGCTTGTTGTCCAGGCGTGACTGTCGTAGTCCGAGTCCGAGTCCGTGACTCTGGTATGTAAAGCGCGGCAAACGCGAGGGTCGATGTTGATTTATCCTGGCGAAACCAGATGCCTACAGACGTTTCACTACGAAGCGCGTTGATCGTGAACGTGGCAGGGATGAACAGGGACATGGATGTGTATGTTGAGGGATGACGAGGACGGGTGGATGCGTTCGCCATTGTCAGTGTTACGGAGATTCGGAAGATCGCATGGCGACAAACTATGTAACCTTGAGTTCGAGCGTTTCGAAATTTCGTGCCTGGAATGTACAAAACTATGTTATATGAGAACCCTATGATACCAGCAACTGATGCTCATGTAGTAAAAGCATTGACAATGAATCTTTTGCATTCAATAGCACTGTGCTCTCGCGAATGACCATAGAATGTAAAATTTGAGTGGGTAGTATGAAGTTACAAGATTTATCGACCGAGCAGCGTCCATTTTTCTCAATAAAGCCAAAACGAAATCCCCAATGCAGTGATACAGAGTGCTTCTTTTTCCGTACACGCACCCAGCTTCTCGAATTTCTATACAACAAACAAAGACCTTCTGCAATTTGCACTTTCAGTCGGTAGCTCAACACTGACCAGTCCATGAACTCGCACCTGTTGGCCGGCTTGATCAAAGTCCGCAGTAAGACGCAGCTATCTGGGTCGACTCGACGTTGACTCTGCCAAGTTCGATTGCCAACCCTCCCGTCAACACATTCATCGCCTGCTCGGAGAGATTGAACCCATCTAAGGCAACATCCACCGCGGTCACGATAAGCGACGTGCCACCGTAGGTGATATTGTAGCAAGAGCCGCACGCGGGCGAGTTCCAACCCGTCACGGTATAAGCCCCTCCGATATTGGGATAGGTGGGGAGGGAACCGAGAGTTGTGTAGCCTTTGGTCTGGAGACCATTGGCGCCATTGGAGCAAGCGACGACCGACAAGGAGAGCGATATTTCGTCATATGTCGTGTCGTACGAAAGGCTCTCGACGGTCTGTGCAAGGGCGGGGAGAGCGAACATAAACACGGCAGCCAGAGATGCGAACATTTTGATCAAGGATGCGTATGTAGAGAGAAGTTTTGGTGTGTTGGTTGTACGAGTGAAGAACACAGACTGGGCACGACTGCATGAGCATTTATACGTTGAAAAGTCCGGCGCTATGGGTCGTTGTTTTGCTGCAGCGGAAAGGTCAGCTGGCTGAACAAGACGGTAAAACAAAACCCCCGCAGGGAAGAGGTGGCCGTACGGAACTGGAAAACCGTCCAAGAGTATTCATGGAGACCAAGTTTACAGGCTAGAGAGTGACACGCACCTCGTCTTGCTCATCTCTCCATCCCTGTTATTCTCATGACGGTCGCATCATCCCTATGCCATGCGGCGCGTGAGATGCCTCGTGTCAAGATAAGTAATCACCAGAGGAAGGTCCATACGTTGAAACTTTTCCAGACACCCGACCATCATGAATCGGCCATTTTATCAGCCACGTGTAGACCTTGTGATCTTCTTTGAGGCTGTTGGCCCTCACAGGAATCCATCTTAACCCTCACAGTAAGCACGAGGCTGGGAATCGAACAGCTACCAAGTTGGCGGAACCCCGGTGGCAGCGATTACCGTAGGACAAATATGAACCCGCTTTCAAAGTTCCACAGTCGGCGACGAGTGCATGCCTACATGATTCGATAGGCATCTCACATCCCCACCTACATGTAAAGGATGTCTTGTCGATCATGCGCACAATGCAAGATCCAAAACGCGCTCGAGGACTTCTGGTTTAGCATTTTATCTAAAAAAATCATACTGTCAACGACACCAGTGGAAGAAATTGACGGGAAACCGAGAAGAGACGTCCCATCCACGTCACAAATAACTTGAACACAAGCAGCACATAGTATGAGCCAAGTACAAGTGCAGATTATGGGTTGAACCGTTGAGCTTCAACGAACCAAAGTGACAAAGTTTGACACTGTTTCGGGGCCAAGCCTGAGGAGCGGGGTTTAAAATTCACTCCGACTAATTTTTGCCCATTGTATCAACCATGACTTTCCTTCCAAGTGCGGGATTGACATTTTGTTCACAATTTAAACCTATCCTAAATCCCAATAAATTTGTGGTGTAACAGTTGATGGTGTTTTAGAATCGTTTTTGGAGTGTTTTGATGCTGATAACCTTACCTGGTACACTCCATCAGACATACTACAGGAACCTCCATTTTTGTGAGCGGCAGTATTACTGATATCATCCGCTTCCCACACGGATAGCACCACTGAATGTTTCAGCATCTGGATAGAAAGTGCAGCACCACCTGTAAACAAGTGTGTTCAGCTATCCTAAATTCGGAAAAAACGAACGTACTGTGCCTTCTTGCGACGTGGACGATTGCGGACGATCGAGGTGTAGAGTGAGTGAAGAAATCGGATGTGCATCGATCATCCAGTCGTTCAACGGGTCAGGCTGGAATTTCGCCGCGAAAAAACTCTCAAACCTTGAGTTTCGTCGTATCAGTTCCTTGGTCGCTGTTGCCGTAGCAGAAACGCAACTGTGACACGGTGAAAGAACGGCAGTTACCATTAGGGGACGACGAAATTTTAAAACGAGACTTTTCACAGTGGGTATTATGACTCAAGGTTGCCATCTGTGCAGATAGGCTAAATTCCAATTTTCCATTCCATGGGTTGCAAAGAACGGCGACCAGCGGATTTGAAACTACCGACGAAAGTGCTAGCTGCAACTGTCTCGCGACGCTGCATCGCGGGGCAACTGAGCTGGATGGCAACGGTGCTTCCGAAACGGATGTCTCAGCATACCTAAAAAGTGTCTTACATCTCACTGCGGAGGATGCCTCAATACCCCCGCTGGTAGTCGGCGGTGTGTCCATTTGCAGACCTGAGGCGGTGGACAGACATATATACCCCTGGACAAGTTCTCTTTCTGAACTCTGCTGCGCCGTGAGATCGAACCCCGCATGTCGAATCGACCTTTATGGCGCTCCAAACCCTCCCCTCCGTCCAGCGTGCCGCACAGATGCAGGCTTTCGGCGAGCCGTTGTCTTTCCTTTTCGCACATCCTGTTCCGGCTCCCGCTGAGCTCCGACCCAACGAATGTCTCGTCAAAATTGAGTACGCGGGCGTCTGTCAAAGTGACTTGCACGCTCGCAATGGTGATTGGTCAGTTAAGCCCACATTGCCGCGCATTGGAGGGCATGAAGGAGTAGGCATCGTGGTGGCCATCGGCGATGGAACCGTAGAGAGTCCTGTCAGCTTGGGGGATAGGGTCGGGCTCAAGTGGATTGCGCGGGTGTGCTTGCATTGCGACAATTGTCGCACAGGGAGCGAACCGAGTGAGTACACACCTAACACTTGCACCAGAGAGACACTCTTTACGCTCCGACATTGATTTATGGCTGCTTATATTTTACTTTCTCTGCTAGGTTGCCCTATTCGGTGCATCCATGGGTTTACTACCGACGGCACCTTCGCTGAGTATGCGGTAAGGAATTGATCGTCATTTCGGCAACCTGTCCGTTTTTGAGTGATCATTTTTGTGTTCCAAGGTTTCATGGACCTACTATGTCACCCCTATCCCCAAATCGCTCGATAGCGCAGCCGCTACGTCCATCCTCTGTGCTGTGAGGACGTTATCCATTCTTTCAGCCTTCACGCTTGACAAACGGTGCGCACTCTAGGGGCTAACAGTGCACAAGGGCCTCAAGCGCATCAATATGATCACTGGTAACTGGATCGCAATTAGTGGCGCAGGCGGCGGGTTAGGCCATCTTGGTAATCTGAGCCCCGCCCAAACGTTGTCCGTCTTGCTCACATCAAATACCCATCTTTCCAGCGATCCAGTACGCCGTTGCAATGGGTTTCCGAGTAGTCGCCATAGGCATGATCATTTTCGTTCTACATCCATCTATTACTGACGCTGAAGCACATTCACAGATACCGGAGAGAAGAAGCGCAAGTTATGTCTCGACCTTGGTGCTGAAAAGTGGGTCGACTTCAGGGAAAGCGGTGACGCGCTCGTCAAGGACGTCATCGCTGCAACCGATGGGCTCGGGCCGCACGCAGCCCTCATATCTGCTGGCGCGGTGAGTGTTCTTTCACGTATTCGCATCTGGATATGGTCACACTCACCATCGGATCGGATCTCGGCACGCGTCGCCGTTTGCATCTACACCGCACTGTCTCCTTTGCTTCACAGGCGGCTCCGTATAGCCAGGCGTGTTACTATGTCCGACCAACAGGGACGATCGTGTTCGTTGGGATTCCACCAGCATCCACACCATTTGAAACTTCATTCGAACTGATAGTTGGCAAGGTCTATCCATTTCCCACTCTCCTTAGCATGCAACTGTTACGAATGCTGATGCTCTACTGCACCAGGAACTCAAGTTGCTCGGATCTGCGATCGGGCAAGTACCCCGTTCCGAATGACCCTCCTCATGGACTTGTGTGTCCATACCACTGACACCCTTGTTGCGATTTAACTTCAGGTCCCGTCAAGATGCGATTGAAGCTCTGAATATTGCTGCAAGCGGAAAAGTAGCCTGTTATTATACCCTCCGAAACTTTGAGGAACTCGAGACGTGCGTGGCGATCTCTTTCGTACTTTTATGTGTATGTGACTTCAATGTGGATTCTCAGCATATTCGATGAAATGAAGCGCGGTGAAATCACGGGACGAGTGGTTTTGAAGATTTAACACGCAATCGATTGATCTCCGGGAACTTGCAGTTCATGACTCGAATTCTCGGGATCGTCGCAAAAAATACGTGAGGAAAATGGATTGAAGATGTGTACAAATACGTCATCGACTCTCGCTGTCTGCTAACAATATCACGACGACCTTGCTTTGCTGTACGAATCCAGCGCGGTGTACACGCACGGAAGATGCCTCCGCAGACGATTGATCTCAAATCGATACCCCTGTCCCAATCATCAGACATGGACACACGGGCAGATGATAGTTCACCACAACACTGGTCAAGTGCCGATACAGAAGACATAACCTACCTGGTCGGTGATAGATTTCCCGTCTTTCAAATACAAGATGAATATGTCTTGTGTCCTGGCCAGCTATCGGCAGAGTGCACCATGGCGTCAATACGACCAATGTGTCACGGGATGGGAGACCGAACCTCTGTAAATACGGTTTCAAAAACGTCGAGTCTGCTCACGAATGCGTGCAGGTCGCGTACGAGCGCGTCCACCAGACCGAGAAGGGTCGTCGAGCCCGCCCGTTCTACGGGTGCACAGATACGCTTGCGCTCCGGGGGGTTCTGGGGCGCCGCGGAAGGCCGGGGGCTTGTGTCCTGCGCCGGTGTTTCAAGTGGCGGGCTGAGGACGTACGAAGGACAGAATGTCTCTTCTGCCATGCGTTCAAACTTCAGTGTATAATCCCTAGCGATACGTCAGCCAAACAGTATTGAGAGTTCATACCCACTGACATGACAGTCTTGGAGACCGCACCGAGGGAAGCGGTAATATTTGAGACGCCGCACATCGTTTCGGAACGTGGTACGACATATGGCTGGGAAATAGTCTGGTTCTCCGGATCGCCCCACAAGTTGCGACACAACTTACAACTTTCGCTTTACTGGAATAATACATATAATTATTCGGAGTTTGCAAATGAGTGAAGGCAGATCATACCGTGCCAATGGTGGTCGCATCCTACTTTGCTTCTCTCTCGAGTAACTCTGCTTTCGCTTCTTAGGGATCAGAGTGCCCGATTCTGAGTGGAGCATTTGATGAAAATCCCTCAATTCTTTGACGAGAGCATCGAACGAAGACCTATGCTTGGTCGCTGAATGCCGCTCGCTTTGCAACAACTTGATGACAAAGTATATCAAAACACCGCGTGACGTCATTCAAGTTGGTGTGGAGCAAGGGACGGATGAACGAGAAACTCACTGTTGAGGCGCTGCTCAGTTCCTTGAGCTTGTCCTGTACCACAGCATCTTGCTCTGATAGGAAATCGAGGACGATTTCATTGAAGTCTATCATTCGCGGCGTCGGTTGAGTCCCTCGTCAAAATGAGGCTCAAAAATAAATGACAGGGTCATCACCTTTGACTGCTACGAGCGCCACACCTGCAGTATTTCTCGACTCCCAAACTAATGTTTCGAACTTCTGTCAACGGTGTCACTTTCACCAGGAGGCTTACGGTCAAGCGAACGCAGGAACAAACCCGAGACAGGGCAAGCGCAGGTGCTTGGTATTCGAACTTGGCGCCAGCAGACGCAACGTCGCGCACGTCTTTGAAACGCGAGTCAAGCGTTTGCCCCTCAGAGACAAGGGCCTTGATTTTGGCTGCAAGCTGGTCGGAATGGGTAAACGGTAATCCTGTCTCCGGAGGTTCACGATCAGGTGGTCTATTTAACGAGTCGGGTCGGATTTAAGAGCGTTGAAGACGGTGACCTACTTTACAGCGGGGATGATTTCTGGGACGGCAGAGTACGGAGGAGGGCTGTCATCCGACATGAAGAGGAACGTAAGGGTGTTTCGAGTTGAATAAAGTATTGATTTATGTCGCTGGAGAGATCGCACGCAGGGTGTGTCGCCACGCTCCAACCACCTGTCCGGGACATGCGTATCCTGCCCAAATGTATTTCACAATCTTGGGCGTGTGTGCGCAATGTGACGTCCGTGATGCGGTTGGCGTCTATCGTCGTCACACCCTCGACCTCTGGTGGTATGGTTGCCTCGAGGTTTCCGGGAATTGCAATGTGACTTGGAATCACCCGCTTGGCGCCCGTGACTCATGCTTGGCCTGATTCCTGTAAGTAATCTCCGCGCTCATGTTCCAAATGTGAAGAGTTGACCCCACACTGAAGCAAAAATCGCTTCAACCTAGAAAACTGCCATTGTGTTGTGATGAGACTCGCAGAAACAAACTTCACCTCATCCACTTGGTCTTGCAGTGATAGTTCGGCTTTTTGGATGGGATGTCGCAACTTGAACTTTTCAAGCCTGCAAATACTCGTTCAAGAAGTGGCTGGCTAACAAACCAAGCTAGGACACTTTGCAAGGACATATAGGCTGCGGTGCGTCCTCACTTTGAATCGGTATTCGTGTTTCAAATCACAGCGGAGACACAAAAACGGAAGGCCAAGGCGGAAGTTTTGGGATGAATCCAAGACGTTTGATCTGTATCTGCCAAGTCCAGGTTCGCATCAACTTCGAGCACGAACATGAGGCTAACGCGGGAAGCTAGTGAATGTCGCCTGAACGACACGGTATGGATGGAGCATGCCACGAGAACTGTTGCAAGCTCCAAGTGATCAGCATGCGGGTGAATATTCCGCTTGAACGCGTTTCAAACATGCTGGGCGCATCTGCATAATGTCAGGTTCTTTTGATGCTTACCATCATCACACTAGACGCCCTAAAATGTGTAATGGAAGGTCACACGACCTTGAGGTTGCCTCGAGGTGTCTGGAAGCTGGCAATGTGATTAGGAAAACCCAAGGAAATCGCGGCGGTGACGAGCGTCCGGCGGTGTGATGACTCTGAGCAGACTCGAACTACCTAGTAGGAGGCTAGGAAAAAGCTCGGTGAACCGCTTTACTTTCCGATCACGTCAGCTCCTGCCATATAAGTAGGTATGCATCACCACCGTGTTACGTCCGATCCGAGCTCAGTTTCCAAGTAAGCGCCAGACAGTGATGTGGTCGTCGTGGTGTGATTCATTTGGCGAATGCAATTTTAGTCTTCCAATCACTGTAGCCGGGTCCTACCAGGACATTCACACCCCCTGAATCATTCTCCAGGGCGTTCGCCACACAGCGTGCCCACGTTACCTTCGAACATGCGCTGACGGATATAATACCGACCAGCAGCAAGCCAATTGCGCGAACCACCGCCCTCACCCAACGTCTTCTGGAAAATTCGCTTTCATGGCTGCTTCGTGCGTCCTCCATCGGCTAGAGGAGAACAAGCGTCTTCTCGCTCCGGTTGAGCCTTGGCAGAGCTCAAGGCAGACCCAAGCTCAGGCTACGTTCACACCGAATCCTAATCTTGGAGCAACTCTTTGGGACCTCACCAATGTTGCTCGCGACATCACCACCGAAGAGGCGCTTTCCTTGGAGATCGAGAAGCTGTGCACCGCAACTCTTGTCATAGACCAAGCTTTCTGGGACGTCGGAAGAAGGTTATCTGTTGTGACAAAGATACAGAACAAGCGCACCGACCTTTATAACACTTGTTACGCCTTGGAAACTCGGTGGAATGACCATCATTTGGTGCGCTCTTCTTCGGAAAACTTTGGACAATACGTAAGGGAGACTCACCAGGAACTTAGACATATCAGAATCTCCTCTGGCGTTCTAGGGAGTTTGCTGGGGAGGCACAGGCCACTGTCGACGGTATGAGTTTCATGTTAAACTACCAACGGACAACGTTACCCTGAGGTTCCTAGACTTTCGCGAGCTGGTTCTACCTTCATTGAGGGATCGTGACATGACCCGGTCAGAAAAACAAACAATAATCCGAGAGCAAATGACGGTACCTAGATTTCGCTCTCAAGTAATTTCCGATGCTCACCTCAGCTCAGGTACTTCAGGATACATCGCAACCATCCCAAAATCTATGCCAAGGATGTTAGTTGACTTTGAATTTTGTCAAGTTTCTTTGGCCCTGACCGATGTATTTGAAGTCCTTGACTTCGGCAGAACTCTAGATGCCTATATTGCCGAGTTCTCCCAGATCGTAGAGGGTCTCGCGATCGGCGAGCAATCTAAGAGGGTAGATGGGCTGGAAGAGAGATTGCGTACTGCAAGAGACACTATGGAAGTGTAAGTCGTGCATTTCGCGAAGGTCCGAAGTCTGAACTGTTTGGTTTTATTAGCGTCAGCCGAGAAGTGCGACCTACGTCCATCGTGTCACTAGTATATGCTGACGCATGAATAGATGAAAGCGCTAGGGTGGAAACTTGCAGGAGATATTGCTGTCACAGGTATCGCCTTCTTACTTGCGCACCTGGCGCCGATGGTGTGGGAAACGCTTGCCGACGTTGCGGTGAAGGATTCGGTGAATCTAAAACAAACGGTAGCAAACTCATCTTTATCTCCTCAGATCGTTAGCATCGATTTTATGAACGTCAAGCGCTCTGGACTTAAATTCCTGGAATCCCGGAGGCAGTACAATTGTAGGTTCTGCTGAATATCTGCACCATAGACTCACTCACTAGTGGGCAGCGGCGGTCGCTGAATACAACGCAGCGAAGACCGGGTATGAATCGGAAAGCGCTTGCCTTTGTCAAATGGAGAAGCTAGACTCTGCCCTTCACGACTCGAGACCACTCGTCCAAGAAGTGACAACGAAGCTGGGCATCTTCGTGAGTGTATGGGCCGCGGTGCGTTCTTCGAATGATTAGATTGTGAGAAGACACTTACCGACGTCATGTTCCAGATCACGGCGGACATACGGAAATTGAAGATCTCCCTTCAGCATGCGGACAATGCCAGATCACCAGTGAGACATTGGACTTTTCCGTAGAGTTCTACAACTCACTGTTTTGACGCAGCTGTTCAACCTCCGTGTCCAGAGGCTGGAGAAAATGTACGGATACCTCAGCCAAGCACTTCGTCACTACCAGGTCACGGTTCAGCTTCCTCAGAAATGAATATATGGAAGGAGAGGTCTCACAGCTTTGTTTCTTGTCAGTGTTGCGGGTATGTGTATCCTCTGTTTCGCCCAAATCGTGTAAATACATCCTTGAGTCGAGGACCGTTTCCCACCATTATATACCATGAGCTGCGCTCTTCTTTACTCAACGCGCGACACAGATCACATCGACCGACTCAGTAACTCGGCGTATCAACCAGACGGCGTCCTTGCTCCACTGACCATACGTGCAAAGCACCCTTGCATTTTGCTGACGGAGGCCATGTATATTGGCTGGTCGGATGATGCAGGCTGTGGAGTGGCTCACGTTCAATATGGCTTGACCGAGCATATACGTACGTCTGGAGATATGGGGGCGGTGGATGTTGTATAAATTGATCTCTGGAAAGGGCAGTGCGAGTAAGTGGTGGTCAATGCTGGGTATATGCGCCTGAATCAGTACCCGGCATGCACCGCCCGATCTCCGCCTGCAATGGCTTTGCGGCACTGCATACCGAAACGGAGGGTCACATCATTTCCCCCCCCCCTTCAGTTTCTGTGACGCCAAACGGCAACGGAACGAGAGCATTCGAAGTTGTGGTTGCTTCCGATGACCCTTGGGCATCTCGCTCTGTGGACCAAATTTCGTGCACAGCACTCCCGTGACGAGCGGACGACACCATCTGCATGGATGGGTTCCGTCGGGTGACGCCCCTTGCTCCGAAGTGGGTGGCTCACGTTCAAATTATGGTTCCATCTGACGCAGCCTATATGCTATGCGGATACGTATCCACCTGATGTTCAGTGCTCTGCAGCGGTCTTGATTTCCATCAAACTTGACACCCATACCACCCGGCCGGTGCTGCTATCTCAACTCGTAAATATTGTCCGCATATGCCATGTTCGTACATGTGCATTATTATTACTTCAAGTCGCCCGGCTGGCAAATTGATCCGATCGTACCCTACGCTTAAATAATAATGAAGTCCAAGTCTTTGCACCATGGCGTGACGCGCCGAGCGTTACTGCAAGCTAATTGTTTACGTAGCGAGCATGAGGACCGAATCCAACATCGGTCGCCAACCGTGGAATCCCGGCAACGGCGAAAACACGCTCGAGAGCGGCGAGCGCAAGAACATCGGCGACTCGGGAACGTCGTTGAAGGGGAACGCGCACCGCGAGGGAGATGTGAAAGAGGGAAATGGGGTCGACACCATCGGGACTGGGCGACGACGCATCACGATGACCTGGGATGTGTCGTCGTCGCTATCTTCTTCGTCCTCGTCGTCTGCATCTGTCTCGCTGACGACGCGAACCTCGTCGGCGGGTTCAGGTGCCTCCTCCTCTGTCGGACTCACGACACGAATGGTTGGAGCGTCGTCGTCACCCGCGGAGCCCGAGAGCCCGAGCTCCGTCGGAACGCGCACGGGACGCTCGGAGAGGCGTTCTTGCACCGCCGTGAGCTCCGGATCTTTCTCGAGGACGTGAATCTCGTGTGAACCCTCCTCGACGATGGTCTCTGCGTTGGACGCTGTACCATCCTCTTCCTCCTCCTGCGCTTCTTCGTTGTCACTGTTGTGGCCCAGAATCTCCCTAGCAAGGACTTCGGTGGTAACTTCCTCATCAAACAGGTGCGACATCTCTTCCTCGTATTCATGCTCGGACTGCAGCCACACGTGAAGGCGGACCATCGTGATCGAGTTGAGCCCCGAATAAAGGAGAGGCATATCCTTTGGAATAGCCTCGCCCGACTTGGACAGCCTCATGATCTCGGCGGCAATATCATCGGCAAGCACGTCAACGTCAGTGTCAACCTCGACTGCCTCGGTGCCTTGTTCACCCAGGATCTCAGCGGCCAGACCCCGCGCCGTGACGTGCTCCTCAAACAAATGCGTCATCTCCTCCTCGTACTCGTATTCGGACTGCAGCCACATGTACAGGCGCACCACCGTGATGGAGTTGAGGCCGGAATACAGGAGCGGCACGTCCGTCGGGACAGCTTCGGCAGACTTGGACAGCCTGGCGATCTCGGCCGCAATTGTTTGCGCGACGTCGTCGATCTGGGCGCTGCTGCAGGGATCGACGGTAGGGCAGTCGGTACCGAGACCCGCCGGCGCAGGGGACGTCTCCTCGGCCTCGTCCGCCAACTTTTGGAGCTTGGCAAGATCGATCTTGTACGAGGCGTTGAACGGCATCTCCGGAATGCAGCGCACGGCGCCGATAACCATCGCGAGGGCATCGCCCAGGGAACCGCGAAGGGCGTCGCGAGCGTGTTTGAGAATGGACCATCCATCAACGGTTGCGGTGCTCGCGAAGAGCACGATCTTGTCCGAGGTACACGACTTGACGAGCTTGAAACTGGCAACGTCGTGTGACTTATCCGCAAAGGCGGGCGCCAAGGCCCGTTCTACATAATCCAGGTCGACGAACAAGCCGTTGATCTTGACGTTGCGCGAACTACGACCGCGAATGGCGATGGTACCGTCGGCCTGCATGCAGCCGATGTCGTCCGAGTAGAGGAGCATCTCGTCTCCGTGCCATGGGCGGAACATGTGACGCGTTGCGTCTTCGTTGGCGAGGTAGTGGGTTGCGCTGTGACGGGTAATGAATCCGACGATACCAGTGGCACCATCTGCTGTCTTCGGTATCACGGAGAGCGACGCGTCGAGAAGGACGAGATCTGTACAGCCTTGTGTGGCGCTAAACGAAATTATGGATGGCATAGGATCGCTTGGCCGAACGAACATTTGCGAGATACCAGCGAATCCGACCTCGGAGCACTACAAACAATGAGGATGATGGTTTTGGGAAGTAGCCTCACGAAAGCACTCACAGCGTAGTTGCAGGCAATCGTCGCACGTGGGAATACCACACGTGCCAATTCGAGGTCACGAATGCTGAGAGATTCGCCACCAATGACCATCCAATAGACGCGTTTGAAACCGTCTGGCAACGGAGATCCACCAGCACGCATCTGAGCAAAGTCGGCAAAAGCGCGGAAGACGCTCGGCGTAAAGTGAACCCTGAGTAACTGAGACCTGCGCGTGGATTCGAGCTCCTCGCATAGGGCTGTGCATTGATCGGCCACGGAGGTCGATGGGTCGAGGTACAGCGTCGTCTGATTGAACATGAAACGCCGGATCTCGAAAAGCGGGCGTAGGAAGGTCTGTCCCACACATTTACTTGAGCACGCCCCACTTCACCCACAATGGAACACACGCACCGTACCACCACGAAGCCACTGTCCATCCATCGGCTGGAGGAGAGTCGAAGATTCCTCTGAAAGCACTTCCAAGCTCCGGTGCATGGGATACACAATGCTCTTTGGCACACCGGTACTGCCGCTGGTTGGGGTGATAGAGGAAATCAAGGGAACCACGTCGACGACTTCTGTGGGCGAAGGAGGCACCGCATGCGTTGGAGGGCTTCTGGATTCGACGAGACTGAAAGTAGAGACAGCACGGACGCCGGGGGTAGCTGACGGTTCTGCGGAGCCAAAGAGGATGAGCTGCACGTTTGCACGCTCGAGGACGGCCTGAAGGACTTCGGGTGTCCATTTGGAGGAGAGAAAGACGACGGTGCAACCACAGAGCCAGATCGCGTGCGCCGCAGCGACATAGTCAATCTCGAGGCTGAAGCGACATCAGCTGACCGTTTGCCGCCGAGTACGTCCCAATGACTCACCCCATGTGAAGGCCGATTGAGTTCCCGGTATTACCAAGGTCAAGGATTTTGTCAGCGATCTGCCTGACACGAGCCCATAGAGCTGCGTATGTCCATTGATCTTGTCCACAGTTGACCGCAGCCTTGAATGGGTGCTGCTTGGCAACTTGCAGAAGAGCCTCCGTGGGTGTAACGTATGAAAAAGACATTATAACTTGAGGTTAGAAGTCGAATAAAATGAACGTTGAGAAATAAAAAAAGGATGGGAACCTGCCCGGACAATGAAAATGAAGGAAGAAACGCGGAGGGAGGTCAACCAGGAGCCTGACCCGAACGGCATCATGTGGTGTTCCTTTTATTGTCGGATCTGGGCTGGGTTTCCAACCCGGTCTCGCGGAGACCTCGCCTTGTGGTACTAGGTAAGTAAGGCTGAGCTGATGGTTGGGAGACGACAATGTGCTGTACTAAAGTGTCCGCGGCGCCGGTGTCATGATTACGCCCCAAACTCTCCTGGCGTTGCATTACGCATGGGGCTGCCGGCAGTGTCTATCATGATTCACGGCGAATAGCATCCAAGATACCAGAATCCTCACAGATGTACTTGAGCTTGGCTGGTACTACGTATGAAGTATCAGAAACTGGGATGCAGATTCAACGAGGCAGACCACTGTGAAATTTACGTCTCCCAGCCGAAAAGCGGCGCAAGAAGCACAACTCTGACTATAAGCGGAAAGCACACTTTGTCGGGCTGTGTCGATGGTGATGGAGTTACGCCACCTAAGCGATGTCAACGCATCATTACCAAGCTGATTGACCCATGCATCAAATCCATGCACTGAGCAGAGCACACGGGTTTCACTTCGATGAAATGGGGCGTAGGCTAAGATTCAAATAAATGCCAAGTTCAATGCTGAGTTGGTTGTGCGTTGCCAAGTCCCCGGCGTTCTAGTGTTACTGAATGACACCAAGCCACCAGGCGGCCGGCTGCGGCCCGCACACTCGAATCGAAGCGAGTTTGAACATCCAAGTCGAAATAAGTGCCAACTCCAATAAATATATAGCAATGATCTCTACGAACTACTCTGCTTTCATGACGCTCTCGATCCGTTTCTCTTGAACCCTCTTCTTGAGGTCTCTCCAAATAGGAAAGCCCAAGACAAACGTAGCAGTAAGATACACGGCCTAGGCGCGGCAAAGTCAGCGCCACGAACAATCAATAATTACCCAAGAACGCTGTGCCTCACCTTTGTAAAAGACCCCTCGACGTACCGTCGGCAAAGATACCACATATAAAGGCATTCGAAGGCATGTAAGACGGCTGTGCCTTGGAGAATGCGCCACATAGACAGCTGGAAACCAATCGCACTGGCAACCATACGCGCAGGCATAAATAGAATGTTGGCAACGTCGGCTGGTATGAAGTGCAATGGAATTCCTTCAGGCGGGGCCAAACTGAAATACGCGGCTCCAGCAAAACAGTAAAGGACAACGACAGCATTGGATGGAAGACGGAACGATGTTATCCTCGGAGATTGGAGCTAGATGTCAAGCAATAGACCAGGTGAGCAAAAAAAGTCATCGGGATGAGCACAGGATATGAACGTACCATTCCGAGGGCTTCTTGCGCGTCAGCTTTCATGCTGAGCAATCTCGGTTTGACCTCCTCGTAACCAGCGAGTGGTGGATCAAATTTGACGTGTACAGAGCCAATGCCACCATTCTTGAGCGCGTAAGAAAGGTTCATGCCCTAATACGCGAGGATGTGTGTGCATACAGTTTGATTGAAGGGCCAAAGATGTTACCTTGCAGTCAATGGACTTCATCTCAGCGGAGCTCACGTTCCCAGGGACTTTACCAAAGTGCTTGACATACCCGACCAGGGTGTCTGGATGGCTCGTCATGTACATGCACAGAAACGTAGACTTTGACGCTACTGGGTCAGACATGGTTATCTGAGTCTCGAAAAGCGGGTGACAGTTAACGTATGTATATGAGGACCCAGGGAGGTGTGGTGTGATGGATAGGATGCGAGAGAACGCTGAGGCTGTCCGTGACCATCTGAATTTGATGCTGGCAACTTGTTCAGAGTGCCACGTGATACGTGCGAATCAGTGCATTTAACCGAGCGTATTCCTTGGCTTAGCTTACCCTATTCTTTCTCTTACTCTTCGTGACTGGCCGCCACCGCCGTCCCCTTCGACCGAGTTGCCTCCCGTCGACGGAGGGCTCCCCATCCATGCACAAGTATCAAAGTCCGAGACCGCAACTTGAACAAGATACGTCGCATGCTGCCCCTAGAACGTGTGACTCTGCCAATTGTCGAGGCAACTACACACGCCTTCTGCCTTTATCATAGCCTCGTCCGGTCCTTGCCGTAAGAGAGACTTGGCAAGTCCAGGATGATCGGGTAGACGTGACCTCACAGCCTAAATGTATGCATACCGTCCCTCGGATGCCAAGATGGACATCCGACCAAGAGTGACTAGCGACTTCACGCATGCGAACAAACTCGAGGGAACCATGAACGTACTGCGCGTGTAGAGTGGGCATGTCTGCAACGCGTTCTCGTGGCCAATACAAACGAGCTATGTACTCCTTATCGCCATGGATGTTCTTACGATGCGCTATACACCAAGTCCATTTTGTCGGCTGGAGCGCACACAGTCATATAAGACGCAATGCAGTGAATTGTGGCACGTCGTGCCAGAGGTTGGACTACCTACTTGCAAGTTGATCTGTTCCGAGTCCGTATGCTGGTTGGTTACGATCGCGGAGCGGGAATACCGCAAAATCTCTGAGTCTGAGGATCGGGTACGAGTTATTACTCGATGATAGTGGCAGGCGCATATAGTGTTGCGGTAACCAGCTGGAACATTTGGTCCGCCAATCCCGTGCACGCGGACTGGCGGGTGAATGTTCAGCATGCACCCGACATACAGGCAATCTCCATCGGCGCAACTGTATGTCGCACGGAGACATCGTCGACGACAAAAGGGGGAAGAGGATCGGTCATGGATGTGTTTCTGAGCGACGATGATCATCATAAGCAAATCCAGGAAGTCCAAGACGAGCCCAGACACCGGTGAGGACTGGCCCTGGACATAGAATGTCCGATCGTGTGCAATGACGAGCGGTTGGTGGCATGGGAGAAAGGCATGAAGACGGAGGATATTCCAACGTGCGTGGGTTGGAAAAAGGTGATTGGGAGAATCGTCACCGAGGTCCACAATGATGCCATCAAAGACAGTCTGGCAGGAGCGTTTATAGAGATCGTGCGTTGCCCATTCAGTATTCAACAATGTTCCACTGGAAGGTTTACAAAATGACAATTAGTTGGAGGACGTCCGAGGATGTTCCTTGGCTTACGAAGAATCGCGTTGGTGGGCTACCTAAACGCTAGGACACTCACCACTTCTTTCGTTCTCTCTGCGTTTGAACGGGTCGGATTTATCAAATGCGCGGCTTGCAAATCGGCGGAAGCAGAGCCCAGGCAACACGAATAAGCCGAGATCGCGGCTTCTTGTGTTCTCGACGCTCGATAAGCCATTACAGTATCTGTATCTATGCTTTACGGTAGTGCAGCTAGTGCGCGTTAGAAGGGTGCTGCCAGCGTTCCGTGGGCCATGTGCGGGTGAATTCGGGGACTCCGGTACATAACTTTTTTTCATAGGGCGGAATGAACGCGCTTGAGTCGGTCTGCTCGGAGTTCCGTTGAGTTGTTTGTCTTACTAGGACAACAGCACCAAATAAATGATAACAAGGGCTCACGCTGCACTGCACTATGGCAAGCTGGCCCAGCCCAATCAGTGGCCCTTCCCCAAGTTGTGAAATGGCATATGGATCACACCGCCCATTTTCTCAGCGCTCCTCACTGGTGCACGTCAATACGTGGTATAGTCTGGCTGTCAGCCATGCCCCTGTGTAGTGGCCAAGTCGCGCGCTCCACTTCAAAGTTCTGATCCACAAGGTGCGGATACCACACCGAATCTTGGTTGAACGCGCGCAGGCTCGTCGAGATCGACCACGAATCGTACGCTCGAGAACACGAAGACGATAAGAGCGGCATGATACGTGTCACACTGCGGGTTGGTACGTCCCGATCCTCTGCAGTCTTGCTCTAATGCGGCCGCTGATTTTTCGTGAACGCTTGGAATGGTCTAACGTCCACTCACCGCAGACCTGATTTGGGTTTACGGGGGTACCATATACTTTCAGGGATCCCAGGAATGGAAGGTGCCTTCATTAGGCATTCCATACACGGGTACGGTCCCATGGCAATTTCATTTATGTGGGCGCTGCTGAAAGCCGATCATGTCTGCTTGCTCGGATGACAGCGAACTGGTGATAGAAAGGGTCGTATAACGGGATGCACCCGCGGCCAGCGTGTTTTTTTCCGCAGCATCATTTGATCAAACAAGCACCAGAAAGAAAGGCACATGGGTGGAATGCTTGGCAGTACTTGTTTAAGGAGCACGTTTTCCAGTCAAGAAAACCCTGCGTCCCGAGGGTTCATTAGAGATGATAATTACCGTCACATCAAAAACAAAGGTGGAATACGTCTCACTCACCATCCTAATCACGGGTATCTCGGAGTGGGTCGATTACGAGCAGTATTGGAGTCCTCCCCCAAACCCTATGCCTTTGGGATGCAAACTCAACCACCACGGAGCACCACCACCTGCCTCGACTCTGCACTCCTCAAGATATCTATTCCGCGGTGAGAGATAAGGGTTTACAGAGGTCATCACCTTCGGTGTGTGGTCATACAAGACGGATGAACACGATGGTCCTAATTCAAAGTATCTCTTGGGCGTGAGTCTGCACACATGTCGATTCCGTCAGCAAGACATGGGGTCACAGAAAGGGATCAGGCAGAGCTATATGCGAAGTCGTCATCCACTCCTAGTACTCGTCGTGTGTGCATCTCCCAAAACTTGGTCATGGACAGATGGACAGCACTTTATCTGCACCGCGTACCTTGATACACCGGCCCGGATATCTGTGTTAAAGCGGGCTGTTTTCATGGAAATCGAGAACATTTGGGTTCGGGTCGCTATACATGATAACGAGATTGGTACGTATTCTCTATGGCAGAAACGTATTTAATTCCAGAAATATCGATTTACACATACTGTACCTCAGGTTTTCTGCATGTTATTGGCTCAGAGGTCGGGGTAGCGGTCGTGAGGTTCGGTGACTGTCGATCAGCGCTCGAGCTCGGCAGTGTGGCACCGCCGTCGTGGGTTCTCTATTTCCGTCGAGTGAATTCTCACTCCGTAGACCCACTGTCTGTCCGGATGTTTTAGTGATATGTACTTGTACTTCGATCGGCCGCTGTGGAGCAAGTGTGAATCGGGAGAAGGGAAGAACCGCCGGCCCTGACGAGCATGGATGGGGACGGATCATAGCTTTACCCAGTGTCGGTTAACCTCATACTACCATCTTGGGTCTTTCTTCCACACCAAGTCATATACACACCAGGCTGGTATAAAGTGTTTGTTCCCGACTTTAGAAGGTGGTTGATGGTGCCTTTGTCAGCTGCCAGTGAAACCTGAGGCCCATCGGGGTCAATAGCGCAAAAGGTCTGTTTTCGTCAAGCGAGGAGGGCAAGGGGCAAGGTCGGCGCCGTCGTATCAGCGATATCGTGAGAACGGCCCACCATCACCGGTTCAACCACTGCGAGTCATCCCGGTTTTCAGCCCCACCGCAAACTTGCTAGCGCCGACTATGTATCTTGGTGCCGACGCTCTCTCACGAACACGGTTATATGGGAGAAAAAAAAATGTGAGTCATGATTCGTTCTTATTGATCCTCAAATGTTCAACTGGGCGGCAGTGTCCACGTCGTCGCGTGGGGAGCGTTGATTGTGTAGATCCTGCCCGTGTTTGTGCACTCGGATGAGGGCATCGTGAACCACACACAGCCTTGAGCTTATCCTGTGCAAGCCCGTACAGGCTTTTTTTAATCATTCAGATACGCGAGCAAGGTATCATTCTGGGAAATTAGAGCCCTACAGCTTTTGGAACCTTATCCGATAATCGCTTCGGAAGGGGTGCCGTATATAAACAAGAGGTACGGTCGAGGGTCGTTTCCCCATACCTCCCTTCTTCCCCGCAACGACCCACTTCCCAATCATAGACATGCGCCGTGCGACCACTCGCGTCGATACCATCCCATCGATTTATTCGACTATCATGGATACCCCCATATCTCCATTGCTTGCTTCCCCCGTCCCTGCCCATGATCACCACTCCCATGCTGCTGGGGTTTGTCACGTCAGAGGGGCCAAGAATGGCTTCTGTCCACCCCAACCCGGCGACAGGAGGTCGCCATGCCCTGCCCTGAACACCCTCGCCAACCATGGCTTCCTGTGAGTCGCGCACCCACCCCACCCATGCTCACGACGTAATCCTCATCATCATTCCTTATCCACGCATTCTCTTGCAGACCTCGAGACGGAAAGAACATCGGCCCATTCCGGATCTACCAGGCGCTCAGGGACGGCTACGGTCTATCGATGATTCTCGCCTTCATCCTCGCCTTTGGCGGCTGGGCCATCCTCGGCCAACTCCGCAAAGTCTCCCTCTGGGACCTCTCCCGCCACAACTGCATCGAGCACGACGCCTCGCTCTTCCACCTCGACGCGCACGCCGAGGAGGAATACGCCCCGATCGCGGCGAGCAACTCGCTCATGAAATCATCGCTCCACCAGGGCGGGCGGTACCGCGACGGACGCATGACGCTCGAGGACGTGGCCAACATTCGTGTCCGGCGCGAGGCGGCGCTCGAGACCCCGCTCAGGTGGTGGCAGGCGGAGATTGCGCGGGGCGAGATGGCCGTGGCGATTGGCGTGTTGGGCGGGAAGCGTGCGGACGAGCAGGGGCTCGATCTCGAGGTGCTGAAGCTGTGGGTGACGCAGGAGCGCCTCCCCGACGGTTGGGAGCCGGACCACGTCCAGGGTCTCGTCAAGACGGCCAACATGTCCAAAGTCATCCGGGATCGCATGGCGGCGATGAAAGAGGGCTCGATGAAAAACATCTTGGACGACGAGCGCACGCCCGTGCTCTCGCCAACGGAATCGGACGCGAAGAGGATATGAAGACGACGTATGGGAGCATCTATTTTCGATCTTATTTTTATCTTATGTATTCGACTTGGTCGTTGGACTTTCTAGGGTTCGATAGGACTTGTTATACCTTGAACTGATGTTCTAGCCACGAAGTTATCTGGGTGTCGGTTCTTGTTGTGGCGAACACGTGCTCCTACCACCGTGGCGGAATTCACACTGTTTACAAAAAACATGACACGAAATCTTCATACTTGACATTATCACGTAGGAGAGATATCGAGATAATGTGACGAGTATGTATCGTAAGCAGACTGAGCCTCGTCCAAAAGACGTTTGAGCCGGCTTTGGCGCGCGTCCGGAAACGTAGGTATGGTCGGGGAAAATGTGATGCGTTCTTCGTGTGCAATGCGATCCGCTACCCGTGCTTTCCACACCCTCCAGACGTCGCGCTGGTTGGGAATCAGGGTGTCCAGGAGACCGAGAACCCGGATGCTCGTCACAGGTCGGGGAATGTCCCGACAAAGCACGAGACATGCGAACGCTGCCGCCGACGCGCGCGTGCGGAACGGCCATTTCTTGATCGGCGGACGACCGAGCGCGTCGAGAAAGCGCTCCGTGCGAATGCGGTAATCCTGGGATTGCAAGACGAGCTTGGCGAACAGTGCAAAGTAGGACGCTTGGACGAAGAACGAGACGCCGTGGAGCACTATCGTGGTAGACGATGTGGATGCGAGGCAGGCGGCTATGATCAAGAGTCCTAGAAATTCTCCGATCAATCTTGCTACCGATCGTAGTGGCGTTATTCCGGAGACGGGCGGGAGGGCATCGTTGACGGTCGCCTTCAGTCCCCACCAGCATGCCTTGATCATCATGGGCCAGAAAACGACCGCGTACGCGGTCTCTTTGAGATGAGGGAAGCTAAAGTGTAGATGTAGCAATCGCATCGCTATAGCCTCGCACGCTCCGCGGCATGCGCCCTCCATTGTCCCGTATAGCAGATCAACGACGATTTGCTTCTCTTGCCATCTCTCCATCATGGGGATTTCATCTGGCGTCGGTTGGGGTTCTGCAAAAGAAAGATAAAAGCCACCTTCAGTGACAGCCTCGACGATCCTCTGGCTTCCCCGAATGACCACCGTGACATCGTCGTCCATGAGGACCGCACATCCGGGACCTGGGTCCAGCTCTGTGGGGTGGAGCGCCGTTCTCCGGATGAGCGTGAGGGTGCCAGGGCCTAGTATGAGGGCGCCTATGAAATCGATGGCGATGAACTCGGCAGCGGGAGACCACTGGGTAGTTCTCAGGGTGACGATCAAACTCAGCAAGATGGGTACGAGCACCATGAGATCGACGTCCGCTGTGGTAGTGTACTGCGACTCGAGACGACGCTCGGGGGTGTCATCGAGGTCCAAGACAGCGACGGCCTGTGGGTGAACGGCTCGATGGTCCGAAAGTGTGTCGTCAGTGTGCAAAGCGCGAGGGTTGCCGCCCTGGCGTGAAGTGTCCGCGCGGGAGACCTCAAATTTGGGTAGACTTTTGCTATGCTGGAGAACTAGTTTCGCGAGATGGCCTGATTGACGTTTCGTGAGGCTGGTCATTGGGGAGACGAAATCTGGGCCAGTTCGTCTTCCATCCCAAAATTGCGATTGAACGACGGATGCAAAGTCGATAAAAACTGGCGCGAGGCGTACCGGGTCTAAAGCCCTGACAATTTTCAGCGCACGAATGAGATGATTTCGCATGCAAGTAAGCGAGCGAGGAGCGCCACGTTCCGGCCCCGAATAGCATCTGATAATGCTCACAGAATTTATCGGGGTTGAGCTGTCACCTCGAGCTAGTACCGGTCGCATGTGAAACGTTCCATCTTCGACTTCTCAACTTGAACACCCGCCAAAGCTGACTGAACTGAGCGCAGCAAGTCGACCATGTCAGGAACCGAAAAAGTCGTTCTCATCACTGGATGCTCTACAGGCGGAATAGGATTTGCATTGTACGTGTCACCGACCGCTATCACACCCGATCTGAACCGAGCAACCTCTGGTGGCAGGTGCGAGGAATTCGCCGCCAAAGGATGTATTGTGTATGCGACTTCTCGAAGGCTTGAAACCATGGAGGGGTTCCAAAACCCAAACATCCGAAAGCTCGCCCTCGATGTGACGAACGGAGATGACATCGAACGCGCGGTGCAAACCATTCTTGCGGAGGCTGGTAAAATCGACATTCTCGTAAACAATGCTGGCGCCATGGCTATCGGTGAGCAGGTTTCTGATTCGACCTTGGCAACTCGGCTCCATGATCTTTGTCACTTTGCAGTACCCCTCGTGGAGGCCACCATCGAGCAGATCCGACATGCTTTTGAATTGAACACCTTTGGTGCTCTGCGTTTGTCGAATGCAGTGATCCGCTCCATGTTCGAACGCAAGCAAGGCATGATTGTCAACATCGGTTCCATCATGGGTCTAGTGTGGGTTTCACCTATTCTTCACTCGAATGGCGTTGGTTACTCCTTCTACAGGACATCGCCGTGGAATGCACTCTACTGTGCCGCCAAGGCTGCACTCCACGCCATCACAGAAGGACTCGCGATGGAGTGCAAGCCATTTGGGGTCAAAGTCATGCTCGTCGCACCAGGGGGCATCATTTCCAACATTTCAAAGAATCAGGCGGCGACCTTGACGCTCTCCCCCACGACGGCATACAGTGATTACAAGGCGAAAATACTTGGAAGAATGAGTGCCAGCCAGAGTGAGGGAAGCATGGACACGAACCAATTTGCGCGGAAGGTGGTGGCACAGGTACTCAGAGCATCCCCTCCGCCATATATGTCGCTGGGTTACCGTGCCACCCTGTTTTACATCTTCCAGTGGCTACCGCGCCAATTTGTCCTCCAGAGGATGTACAGTGCTTTCATCGGCTGATACACGGTACGTTTCACACATCCACCGCGCACACCACAAGCTATGGGCTTACTTCGAGGTTTCAGCCCTCAAGTACTGTCTCGGGGTGCATAGCAATGTTGAGGTCGTTCTTGTGTTTATACACGTTTGGCACTATGCGAATCAAATGCGTAGGATTCGGCAAATCTCTAGTTAGTTAGCAAGATCATTACAGTCCGGAAGCCAAATCGGCGTCCAACAGATTCGACCATTGCAGCCTTTGAGCACCAAATCCAACACAATGATCATCCCGCCTGTCTGCCTCAAACATGGCAAATTGGACAAAAGGCGACATACACCTAGAACGACTTCTTGGTGTGCAACGTCAAAAAGCAGGTGATCAGGGGTTATTCGTCGCTGATCCCAACTGGAATGATGACAAGTCCAGCGGTTCGTCCTCGACTTTGTGATAGATCCGGACACACACGAGGGTTGCGAACCGAGTTTACATGTACCTCTGAGGTCGGTGGTTTCACATTCTTTCCTGTTCGCAAACGTCGCATCATGTTTGAGTGCGTGCATACGAAACAATCAGCTAGTCGTTGGACACTCTGCAGCTGCCATTGTCGGTGTCGGACGTGAGTCCATTTCCCTTGACTCTGCACTGTTCAGAAGAGCAATAAATATGCATCGCGTTTGAACAGCGCGATCAGGTCATGTCGATCCTCGCCAAAAAGGCCATCGTTATCAGAATTTATTGCGGTTGAGCTGTCACCTCGAGCGAATACCGAAGTAGTGCTGCAAGTCTATGATTGACCACACACTGTGAGTTAGTATTGGCTCTAAGCCGACTGGACCAGCTAGCCGAGCCGAGCCGAGCCACATGACATGGCTAATGTGGCTAAGCGAGGGTTCGGCTATGCCATAGCTGGCTACGGCTAGCCGAGCCGCGGCAGCACTATGCCGAAGCGTACGACGCCGCGTGTGAAACGTTTCATCTTCGACTTCTCAACCGCCAAAGCTGACTGAACTGAGCGCAGCAAGTCGACCAATGTCAGGAACCGAAAAAGTCGTTCTCATCACTGGATGCTCTACAGGCGGAATAGGATTTGCATTGTACGTGTCACCGACTGCTATCACACCCGATCTGAACCGAGCAACCTCTGGTGGCAGGTGCGAGGAATTCGCTGCCAAAGGATGTATCGTGTATGCGACGTCTCGAAGGCTTGAAACCATGGAGGGGTTCCAAAACCCAAACATCCGAAAGCTCGCCCTCGACGTGACGAACGGAGAGGACATCGATCGTGCGGTCCAAACCATCCTTGGGGAAACTGGTAAAATCGACATTCTCGTGAACAATGCTGGCGCCGTCGCTGTGGGTGAGCAATATACACATTTACGATTTCTGATTCGACCCTGGCCGTTCTCAACCATGACCTTTGTCTTTGTCTGCAGGGCCCGTCGTGGAGGCCACCATTGATCAAATCCGACATACTTTTGAATTGAACACCTTTAGTGCCTTGCGTTTGTCGAACGCAGTCATCCCTTCCATGTTTGAACGCAAGCAGGGTATGATTGTCAACATCGGTTCTATCGCGGCTCTAGTGTGGGTTTCATCTTCTTTTCTTGAATGGCGTCGGCTAAGCCCAACTTCACCCTCTACAGGACGACCCCATGGAATACGCTCTACTCTGCCGCCAAAGCTTCACTCCACGCCATCACCGAAGGGCTCGCGATGGAGTGCAAACCATTTGGAGTCAAAGTCATGCTCGTCGCGCCAGGAGGCATCATCTCCAACATTGAAAAGAATCAGTTAGCGACCTTGACGCTCTCCCCCACGACGGCATACAATGATTACAAGGCGAAAATATTCGGCCTGATGAATGCCAGCCAGAGGCTCGGCATGGACACAAGCCAATTTGCGCGGAAGGTGGTGGCACAGGTACTCAGAGCATCCCCACCACCATATATATCACTGGGTTACTGCTCCACCCTGTTTTATATCTTCCAGTGGTTACCGCGCCAATTTGTCCTTCAGAGGATGTACAATGGTCTCGTCGGCTAACATTATTCGCACATACCATATGAACTCACTTCGACATAGAAGCCCTCGCCGTCCCAAGATGCCTTAATGTTGAAATCATTCTTGTATTTATACCCATTAGCGCTACGCGAACCAGATGCGTAAATCTATAAGGGATTCGGCGATGCGCCGTGAAATCGCAATTAGTTTCATACAGGTGACATGATCCAACGTCAAAAAGTAGGTGATTAGGGTTGTTCGTCACCGATCCTGCCTAGAATGACGACAAGTCCAGCGGTTCGTCCTCGACTTTGTGCTCGATCAAGGCGAGGGTCATCAGAAGGGCTTGGGAGGGTCGATCGTATGTGCGTCTTGTCATGTGAACGAGCTGAAGCTGATGTGTATGTACTGACGTCAGTGCTTTCTTTTCTAACGTCGCAGTTCGAGGTAACATAACCGATCATAAACGAATGGTAACGATCGACACAAAGCATTGCACCCAAGCTGAGAAGCGACATTACGGGCATTGTGCGGGCCCGGATAGGTCAGTGTGGTTGTGGTTGCTAATTATTCACTCGTGACTGGTACGGTACGGCGTTCGGCGACCCCCATTACGAAATGGCGCTGAGGGTGGGTGCTCAGCACGGGCATATACGGCGAACGTGAGATGCAAGGCGGGTATGGTCCTCGAATCAGCGATTGCGACGGTGATCCAAGTCGATCCGTAGGTCTCTTTTTGACCTCTCCGTCTGTACATGGATTGTCGGTTTATGTTAATATTGGGTCTGGAGTATGGCTACGTCAGGGATCTCGCTAATAGGGTGCCGAAAAGCCCGATTCGTTCTGTTTCAAAACATTGAACATTTGATAGGTGGTTCCAAATGCGTAGTGATAGCTGAGCAAAGCGACGTTTTGAGTCTTAATGAAGTAGACGCCAAACAACTGTGTATATAAAGAGGGGCTACGACCTCCCACAGTCTGCACTCAAAGAATCGTTTCCAATCCCATCTCTTTATCCATGTCTTCCAAAACCCAAGTTTTCTTCACTGGCGCGACTGGCATGTATCATGTTGCCCGTTGCTAATTTACCCCTATCTGACATTGCAACCAGGCTATCTCGGTGGCTCTGTGCTCGATCTCCTCCTCAAGCATCCTACCATTGCGACCTCAGAAATCACTGTTCTCGTTCGTACAGCGGAAAAGGCATCCGCCTTTGAATCGATTGGGATCAAGGCGGTTTTGGGATCCTACGATGATCATGCACTTCTTGAGAAGCATGCCTCCCTGAGTGATGTCATATTCTCGGTTGTACGTCGTTGCGTTTACTGGAGCGAATGGCTGAATGGCGTGATGTCTTTCGACGGCATAGGCGGATTCCGATAATGGGGAAGCGAATAATGCGATTTTGAGAGGCCTGAAGAAGAGATATGAGGCAACTGGCAAACCGCCCATTCTAATACATACAGTATGTGATTCCTGCTTTGGAGCGCGCGCCTTTCTCTAACATGCCGTCCGTCAGAGTGGAAGTGGTGCGTGGCTCTTTCAACTGTTTGTCTCTCGTTATTGCTCATCCAGTTGTTAGCTATCGCCATGGACGACGTGAAAGGAGCACACGGGACGGAAACGGTCTGGGACGATACTGACGTAGCCAAGTTGGATACTATTCCCAACACCCAACTTCACCGGAACGTCGACGTTCCTATCCTCAACGCTGATAAAGAAGGTGAATTACATGCCCAAGCGTTCGTTCTTGACTTACGATCACAAGGGTACTTGACGGCCTATTTCGTCTGCCCTGGGACGATCTACGGCGTCCCGTCTGGAAAAGTGGTGGATTTGGGTGTTCAGCACATGCGCTCCATTCAAATCCCCATGCTCATCGCCATCAGTATCGCGCGAAAGCGTGCCGGTTATGTTGGGCGAGGATTGAACACTTGGCCCATCGTTCACATCGATGACAGTGAGTGTCGTGGTAGTTCCGAACTGGTACATAGCGCTGATGCTGGCGGTGATTTGACAGCCGCGGATGTCTACGTGGATCTTTACGATGCCATCCTGAAAGGAACGGCGGGTCATGGTCGCGAGGGGACGTACTTTGTCGAAAACGGGCACTACGTTTTCAAAGATGTCTCCGTGAAAATCGGAGAAGTGCTTCATGGTCTGGGCGTGACCGAGACAGCGGAACCGAATTCGTTCACTGAGGAGGACTTTAGGAAAAATCCTGGCGTATGGATCCATGCACGAGGTTACTGATACGGCGGTGCTGATCATGTATGACTTTCAGCTTGGTCTTCTTGGAACGAACTGCAAGATCGCGGCGACTCGCGCACGTGCGCTTGGCTGGAAGCCCAAACACCCTATCGAGGAGATGTACGAGAGCATCAGGGAAGACGTCGAGTGGCAATTGAAAAAAACTGCCAGGGCCTGAAGTTAGAAATGCTAATATTCGAACGAACTAGGTGGAAATGTACTTTGAATTATTTGTATGAATAACAGGCCCCGATCCGACTTGACGATGAATGTCTGAATGTGGGAAAGGTTTCATCCTACCAAGCGGTCAGGAACAGAACAAAAGGTAACGCCACAGGGATGCACTCACGATTTCATCCAGGTATAACCGATCAGCTGGTTTGATTCCGTCCTTTACGATGTGCACGTTTTACACTCTTCTGACCCGACTCACTCAGCGGGAGATCAGAACCGTGTTTCAGAACAAAAATGATCCCAATGCTTGCTGTGCTCAGCGGTGGCTCTCAGACCTGTCAAGTCAAGGCACCCGCGAAGGTAGCGACATGTCCACATTGAAGTTTACTGGAACAAAAGGAAGTCTGGAATCGTTACCTGTGCTCCCCGACCTATCAAGTCGCAACAAAAACATGCCCACAATAGGGCCACGGCTATATCAAAGGCACTCCCACGCGACGTGTCGTTCGACCGTCACTTGAGGGACAAGTTTACTGGAAGTCTGGAGTGGTTACCACCTGTGCTAGGATAAGCGTTTTCTGTGGCCCCGCCGCACTTCTGATAGCAGTAGCACTAGCAACCATGTGAAGGAGCGCGAAGGGACTTAATCGTGAGAAAGTGGCATCAACAAGCGAACCTTTGTCAGTTCTAGAAGCGGAGAGGCTAATTTTAGTAGACAACAGCGAGATGCCACTGCTCGCCGCTTCTCACGTGCCAGGTTCAGCGGCGGCTGTGAAGGATGGAACGAGATGAAGGGGACTCAGGGCTTCCAAGTAGGAACTCCAACATTGACACCCTGGATCAAAGCCGCTCTCCCCCCACTTTGCCATCTTGTCCCCCTTCGACCTCCAACGACAGCGCGATGTCGCCGAGTTTCACCGACGTCGTGCATCGTGGTCGAGGCCATCCAACGCCAAAGGTACTGCGGGGCCATAACGGTAGCGTGGCGTTTGTCGCCTTTCAATCAAACGAGCACATTCTGAGTGCATCCGACGGGGACAATACCATCCGGTGGTGGACTTTGTCAGACGGACGCAATAAATTGGTGAGGGAGATGATGGTGTGCGCAGTCGCCATGTCGCCTAATAGGCGTTGGGTGGCCGTAGGAGGAAGAGATGGTCGGGTGAGATTAATAGACCTCCAAATCCCCACGGACGTTAAGAGGACGGAAGTTACTCGACACACGGACGTGGTCAAGTCGTTGTCGTTCTCTCCAAATGCAAGCCAACTGGCAAGCGGTGCGCAGGACGGGACGATACTCATATGGTCCGCCGAAACCCTCGAGAAAGTCGCAGGGCCATTCAAGTGGCATAGGGACGCCGTCTGGTCGATTTGCTACTCTCCAGATGGAAGGAGGGTTGCAAGCTGCGACAGAGAAGACGTTTTGATCTGGGATAACACTGACGTTCCCCGTGTTGAAGTGGTCATGAAGGAACAAGTGTGGTCGCTCGTATGGTCATCCGATGCCACCAGCCTTTTTGTTGGGTGCATCGATGGTACCATTAAACGTCTAGATCCGGACACTGGCGTGCCGCAGGCCTCCTTCAAGGCACACTGCGATGTCATTTCCTCGATCGTGCTGTCCCACAGCGGCAAATTCGTTGTAACCGCTTCTTGGGATAAAACTGTCCGTGTCCTAGAAGCAACCACCTTTCAACATATCGTTCCAGTTCTTCCACACGATACCCAAGTGTATTCCGTCTCCCTTTCTCTTGACGACAGTCGTCTCGTCAGTGGAACGCGGGATCCAAATATCCGTATATGGAACTTGAGGAGCATCGCTCCTATGCTGTTCACTTTCTTCCCTTTGGAACCTAACCGAGGTCTAGTACGTTTATTCCACGTTACTTCATTTCATCTTCACGTAACGGTACAGGAAAAGCATGGTTTTCACCTTCCTTGGGGTAAACCTACAATGGATTCTGATCCCTGCCATGACGACAACAGCACTGCATGTGGTGTCAGTATGTTTCCTCCGTGGTGTGCATTGCGTGCTCATCTTTTTTTTTTCAGCACGTCGAAAAACACCCAAACGATTCTAAAGGCAGCATTGGGAGTAACGATCTCAACTCCGCGAGTTCAACAAGTAAGCGTAGCGGCACTATTCGGAGCATGTGGAAAGGATTACGTGACCGAGGAGATAAGGTACAGCAGAAACAAAGCTGTCTGGCACTCGTGTACTGATGTCACCTTCCAGACCGATTATCCACCAAGCGTGAGTGGACGTCGCATTTCCATATATATTACTTATAACGCTATGGTTTTCACTAGCCCTCTACTGCACAAGGCAGTAGTCCCTATCCGGACGAAGAGACGCAAAAGTCTGTCCCTCCACCTTATTATGCAGTAAGTTATAATTGGGAACATATATTAAATTACTGACAACGTTCAAGCATTCACCCAGTCCAGCGAATTCAGGGAGATACCTCGGAAAAAGTGAAACTGAGCGTTTGATCGAGACAATGTGAAGTAACATTTCGTGAGGTTCATTCTCTCGCAGCTCAACTTGCACTCCAGTCGATCCAATGCTTCGCATGATCTTACTGGCAGCATTGTACAGGATGGGAAACACCCTGTTTCTGGCGGCAGCTACGGCGATATCTACAGGGGAATGCTCAATGTGAATGGGAGAACTATGCAAGTTGCGTTATCACGTTGACCTTATGGGCCTATACACTCAAAAGACGTAGGTTGCAGTCAAAGTCATCAGAAAGTATTTGGCTCAAGGCGATGACCAGTCGAAACAAAGGGTGCGTATCGCGAAGCATACCATCGCTTTGCCACGAGAAATCATTGTTTTCACAGCGCCTTCGTCGAGAGATCGATCTCTGGTTGACGCTTGACCATAAAAACGTAATGCCACTTCTCGGAACGACCAAGGATTACGGGGATTTTCCTGCCATGGTTTGTCCATGGGCTGAAAACGGCACTTTGACGGACTATCTCGATTGTTGCAGTGACGGCTTAACCCTGCCATTGAGGTTTTGCATAGTAAGCACCCTCAGTGTCATGTCGAGCTCATTCTCACTAAGGGGGCTATAGATCAACGATGTCGCTTTAGGATTACAGTACCGTAAGTGACTAGTGACTTTTGGTTGGTTTGGTCGACGTCTCCATATTTTTGTAGTGCATTCCAACGCCATCGTACATGGGGGTATTTCTGGCGTACGTTGGCCATCTTATTGAGCGCGTTTCTCTTTCTTACACAGCCATCGCAGTCAAACATCCTCATCTACGGTAGCGGAAGAGCATGCATCTCCGATTTCGGTCTCGTCTCCGACATCGAGGAATCCTCGGTCGCGTTGACGTATCAAGGCAAAGCGACAATCCGCTGGACGGCACCCGAGTTGTTGGATCTACGCGAGCCCGAGAAGGAGGACGAGCATCATCGTTGCAAGACCTTTCCGACGGTGCAAAGCGACACGTATTCGTGTGCGGGCATCATGCTCTACGTACGTGTTCTGTCTGTATCTGCTTGCGGCGACGCGTTGGCGGATACGGTTGCTGACTTGCCCCGACGACGTTGACAGGTCTTGAGCAGTCAATGGCCGTATCACCACTTGTCCCGCGACGAACAGGTCGTTTTGGCCGTCTCCAGACGCGAGCGTCCGAGACGTCCCACGGTCATCACGGACGACCAGTGGAACTTTATGATGACATGCTGGTCATTCGAACCGACGGAACGGCCGGGCGATTCGGAGATGGTCGCCTTCGTGCACGATCAACTGATCGATGCTGTGATGGCTTCACAGTGCGGTCCGACGTCACGGATATCGCAGCATGGAACACTGAAAGGGGACAAGGGGTTATGAGTGCGGGTCTTTTCTTGGGATAGCTAGACAGATGTCGCCCAATTTTTGTGACGTGGTTGACACTAGTGTACGTTTTGGGGTTTTTCTTGTTCACCCGATCCAACCGGAGAAAGACGTGTCTTTTTTGTCCAGGCGTTCATGATCGTTTAATTCTCATGTTCAAAAGCTGGCTCAAGGTTTGATATTTAAGCTTCGGGCAAAGCCTTGTCGTGATGAATACAGGACCGACAGGCATGGGACCCAAACACCAGTTTGCGATCATGCCGTACACATACTGTATTATCCGATATAACCACTCTGAAAGCGTCCAGAAATCCAGGCTCCTTCACGCCAATCGCTGCGAGTGTGAGGCGACTTGCTAATATGTGAAGTCTAGATAGATAACTACTACGGTAACATTCGAGTGGCTATCCACCGATTCAAACACCGCCGAACTTTAAGACATTGGTAAACAGTCGTAGCCACATCGGCCGGCAGGGCGGAGTGTCAGAAGAACCCTACTACACCAAACGTAGGGTTAGAATAAATGCATTATCTATCGTGCCCCTTCTGAATGCCTAACTCTCGTGGCCCGAAGGGCCAAACATAAGTGGCCTTCCCTAATCCTCGCCCTGTCTTCCTAACTCTCGTCATCACTCTCTCGGATCTAGCATTAAGTAGGGTATAAATCTATAAAATTCGCACACAACTACACTAGGCATTTAAATACAGAATGTACATTATGTATATACATGCCGCCGACTCAGAAGGGATGTGTGGGTGCGTCCAATGAGCCATCAGATGACTCAGAAGGATCCAGACAGGGCGGGGGTGCGTTGACTGAGCCAGCAGGCTCGTCACCAGCTTGGGAGGGGTCCAGGTATGGTGGTGGTGCGTCGACCGAGCCGTTGGAGTCGTCAACAACTCCAGAAGGATCCAAAAAGGGCGGGCGGGCGGGCGGGCATGGGTCCAGAAATGGCGGAGATGCGCTGAATGAGTTAGCGTCACCATCGACGGGCCCATGATGTGGCGACACCACGGTGGCTGTGTCATCGCCGTTATCGTAGTGCCACAGCACCGGTGACGATGTGGTGGCGGTGGTCATCGGCGACGTGGTAGTGTGGCTGGGACACCACCACGACTATGTCGTTGTCGTCTCTGTCAACGACGCATTGCTGGTGGTGGTAGTGACATTGCTGTCGCCAATGACGTGGTGGTGGTGGTGCATCGGCAATGACGACGACATGGTGGTGGTAGTGACGCTGCTGCGACTACATCGTCAGTGTCGTTCTGCTGCTTGGTAGTGGCGTGAAGCGTAGAGTGCACGTGTCAACGCAGTTGCCATGTCGTTGTGCTGTCGACGATACCGCGTCGCTGTCGTTGCTTCATATTCACGGTGGTGGTGATGGAGGCGGTAGTATGAGGCGTTGGGTGTCCCCGTCATTGCCATCGTCGCGCTGCCGACGACACCGCGCCTGCCGCCTTGTAGTCGCGGTGGTGCTGGCGTGGGAGAAAGCATGAGGCGCGGATTGTGCGCGTCGTCGTTGTGCCATGCCCCAAGCGCTTACCCTCGTCTCTTTTGCCTCACCTCACCTCACCTCACCCTCCCCCCTCGTCGACGACGGTGACGACAACGACAACGCGATAAACCGGGATAGTGCTGTTGTGACGTCGTCATTGCCACTCGCTCTCGTCGCTCTCCGAGTCGTCGCCTACAGCATGGTTGCGTTGTGATTGACGTTGACACGGCATTGTGTACACTTGCGCCGGCGTCGCCGTTGCGTCTTGTCGACTGGTGGAGGGAGGGCGAAGTTTGCGAACGAGTCAGCGTGCTCGTCGACAGCTCAGGAGGGTCTAGAGGCGGAGGGAGGTAGGAGTGTGCCCAACGAGGCGTTGGACTCGTCCACGACTCGGGAGGGGTCCAAAAGCAGCGGCGATATGCCGAATGAGCTGTCAGGTGGTGATGCTGGCCGTGTGACCTCGGTCCTAAGTAATTATGTATCAAAGTCATTTATGGCGGAAGATCTGCACAAAAAACTTTTTTTTTTTTTCGAGGACCTTTTTTTTTTTTCAATGCCACTTTTTTTTTTTTTTTTCCGTAGCAGCTCAAGGGACAAGTGTCGCATTCGTCGGTTCCAGCTCCTACCCTACTCGCCATGAAGATACCGCCATCTACATCACTCTCCCCACTACTTCCAACTAGGGAACTGCACGGGTATGGGTAACCCGTGCGGGTATTGGTACCCGTACCCGTACCACCAGTACCCGCGGGTACTTGCGGATACTTTCTCACCACCCCCTCTTACTGCGTCGCTGTCTCACCAGCGAGATGGCAAGACGGCGAGAGAGTGACATCCCACCACCTCGCCCACCCGTTGCCCTCACTCCAGTCGCCTCACCAGTCGCCTCACCCTCACCCGCCCTCTCTCTCTCCCCGGTCGCGTCGCCCTCACCTGCCCTCGCTCTCGCCCCAGTCGCGTCGCACCCTCATCCCGGTCGCGTCGCCCTCGCCTCACCCCGGTCATCTCACCCTCTCGCACTCACCCTCGCCACCCCCGCTTGCACGGGCACGGACACGCGAGCGCGCGCACGTATGCAGACTGCCATCTGCGTACGTGTGTGCGCCCACTTGCCCGTGCCACTGCTTACCTTCACCCACCCGGGCCCTGGCCATCCCCACTCGCCATCTGCTCTGTCCCCACTCCGTCGCCATCCCCGCTGCGGACATGGACATGCGAGCGCGCGTGTATGCAGACGGGAGTCTGCATACTTGGTGTGCTCACTTGTCCACGCCATCGTTCGCCTTCACTCACCCTCGCCATCTCCACTCACCGGCCCCACTGATCGCGAACCTGTGAACGCATGCATACGCTTACAATGATACCCGGGGGTATACCCGTGCAGTTCCCTACTTCCAACACCTCATCCCTGTCGTATTCCCCATCGACATCACCAGCTACTCCACCCGGGATCGAGGATTACACAGCCAAGGTCGTCTCTGCATCGTCGTCACCCGGCCTTGCCGGGCAGAGGCTATACCTCTCGTTCACACAAAATTAAGGGTGTTTGCTTTCGAACGCAACGAGTTGCGGCTGTATCCGGGGAGCGTAACTTCCATATATTCTACTATTTGATGGCCGGTGCATCGACAGAAGAGCGACGACCTTTCCATCTCGCCGACAAAACTCAGTTACCGATATCTCGGCCAGCGTGCGGGTACTGGCGTGCGTGCCAATACATAGCAGTACGTGTAAATACAAAATACAGCAGTATATCTCTCAGTCTCCTAAGTTTGTGTGTTATGGTCGAGTAGTCAATGCCACTGGCACTTTATTCCATGGGGTGCAAGAAAGTTCACTACGAAAGAAAAAAGTTGGTCCTCAAGAAAAAGTGGTCGTCCAAAAAAAAAAGCGGTCATCCAAAAAAAAGTGGTCGTCAAAAAAAAAGGAAAAGCTCATCAAAAAAAAACAAAGTTTTTTTGTGCAGGTCTTCTGCCGTATGGCCTTGAGAACTGGCCGTGTGGGAGATTTCTTGAGGAGTGTAACCCATGTAACCAACACGGTGGTTCCACTGCATGACCGTCATACTCTCAAAGTACCAGTCAGGACGTGAATTGTTGCTGACTGCACGGAAATCATGGTAGCAGGCATTGGGATCCATGGTATTCTTTGTGGCCAGTTGAACCCAGGGGCTGACCAATTCAGAAATGCCATTGCACAGCATGCTGACCTGCAAAGATGGTCAATGAGGAATGTGAGGTATAAAGGATTCAACCTACTTGAACAGGGAACAAATTAGTAGCATCCTGACCACCATATTGTAGGATTGCCTTGGTGGAGACAACATTCACAACCACCTGATGATGCATTGCCATGACCTGCGTCAGATCAAACACCCACCGCAGATCACCATGTAGACATTGTTTGGCATGTTCAAATACAAGTGTGATGCGAGTTCTGACATGCTGAAGATGTGCTCTGTAGGACAGATGATGAGACTGAGAATGGCAATGACAAACACCACACAGGCACAGATAAACCAGATGATAATATTGAGTGCAAGCTTCTCCTGCCAGGCCTGACGAACATCTGGATGTTTCATCAGGCCAAACCACTTGAGACACAGTGAGGGTATCCACCATGTGAGGAGCCAGCAGAGCAAGACCCAGTGTTGGTGTGCGGACGTCTCCTTGACAACTTCCATCGTCTCATTCTCCATGATCTCGCCTGCCAGAGCTTCCTTGGCAACAAGACCCTCCTTGTTGGCATTCTAGAACATGTTCCTCAAGGGTGTGTACGACTCAGAACCATAGTTGGAGGTGGAGTCTTTCCAATTGGATGTGAGTCGACTCCAGTTGTCGAAATCGTCAGAGCAAAATGATTTCCAGTCTTTGTATTCGTCATCATAGAATTCGCCATGTTGGAGTGGCGAGGCGCTGGACACAAGTGGGACATGCTTGAGAAGTCACTTTGTATGGATCGGCGTAGTCATCTGCAGGAGCTCCTGGGGATGTGTAGGGAGCATACAGGTCACTGATGGAGTAAATGTTGATGCTGGCTTCTGCCTCGGCATGTCGAAGGTG